>SJYX01020340.1:467320-500362 GCA_006410675.1 Oreotragus oreotragus
ACTACATGCCAAGCACACTCTTCACTGTTTGATCCACCAGAAAAACATATATATATATGTATATATATATATATATATATATATATATATATATATATATATATATATCTCCAAATCACTGTGCTGAATACCTAAAACTAATAAACATTGTTAATCAACTATAATTCAATGAGTATAAAATACATTCCAAAATAATAATATGCTCTAAAATACATTCTAAAGTAATAATAAATTAAATTAACAAAAAATAAAGATTTCTGAGCTAAAAATGGTAGAAGAGGTAGAGAGTCATTATAGAGGAAAAATACAGTTAGCTCTGCTGGGAAGTCAGAGTGTCATCAGAATGGCCAATGCATATCTATAACCATAATTTTATTGTTACTCTGGGATTTGGACGATAAACAGAGATACTTATGAAGTCTCATTTTGTGAACAAAATATCTTCTCCTTAAATGAACCAGAATGGTGCAATTATTTTCCTTTACTTCCCAGAAAAGGATCAAATTACAGTTAGAGCTCAAAGATAGAAGCTAATAATGTAATGGAAGCAATCTGCTTCTTTTCTTCTTCCTTTTCAGTTGTGTCTCAGTGATATGGCAAAGTTTGTGACTTAATGTGAATGTGAATCTCTTTGTTTCCTGCAGAGCTTCCAGAAGAAATAGAAATAGAAGTAATGACTGACACACCCTCTTTTTTGTTGTGAAAAATAAGAAATGAGCATTCACCTCTTCCTATAAATCTGTGTGTGTGCTGAGTCAGTCAGTCATGTCCAACTCTTGCCACTCCATGGACTGTAGCCCTCTAGGCTCCTCTGAGGCAAGAATACTGGAATGGGTTGTCATTTTCTCCTCCAGGGTATCTTCCTGATTCAGGGATTGAGCCTGCATCTTCAGCACCTCCTTCATTGGCAGGTGGATTCTTTTGTAAATCTGGTAGCAGGCAACTTTGTTTCATAAGATCAGTTCAGTTTAGTCACTCGTTGTGTCCGACACTTTGGGACCCCCATGGACTGCAGCAAGCCAGGCTTCCCTGTCCATCACCAGCTCCTGGAGCTTGATCAAACTCATGTCTGTTGAGTCAGTGATACCATCCAACCATCTCATCCTCTCTTATCATCTCATCCTGTTTCATAAGATAGGGTTAGAGTTTTATAGTCTTAAGAAAATAATAGTTTCAAGGAATAGTGAACAAGTTTTCTGATCTACTTCTCTTTTCTTATAAAAATGAGTAACAGTTATATTAAATATCTTCTTGCCTAACCAGGAAGGCAAACAGTGTGTCACAAAGATTGCTTATCAACTAGAAGATATTGCACATTTGTCTACCAGCCTGGCTGTGCTGTCAATAGGACTGAGGAAGATAATGTGTTAGAATATGAGTCCATTCTACTTTCTGAACACAGATTCAGAATCTTATTTCTTATGGTGGAACTAGCTAACTCCAGAGGCAAAGCATGAAAGGTAGAAAGTGTCATTTTGAATTGCATATAGGCTGTAATATAAAGCATTGTGTCATTTTAATGATTTTAAACAACCTGCAATGTAGTAGTAGGACTTCCCTGGTGGCTCAGACTATACAAAAAATCTGTCTGCAATTCAGGAGCCTTGGGTTCAGTCCCTGGGTCAGAAAGATCCCCTGGAGAAGCGAATAACTATTCACTCCAGTATTCTTGCCTGGAGAATTCCATGAATAGAGGAGCATGGCCAGCATATGAGAACACTTTGCATTTTTTAGAATTGAGACATCCTACTCCCCAATAATATTCTATATTACAATTTCAAAATATAAAACACTATCTTCATGTCCCTATTATATGCCAAAGAAAATGTTAGTCGATTGCAAACTCTCTTTTGCCCTCTATTTTTTCAGGACATTCTTTAAATTTTATCCCTTATTAACAATTGACTACCCTGTCCCTCAACCTACTACCACTACCCAGAATATATGCTCCAAGACAGCAAGTCCTTTTGCCTAATTTGTTGACATCTGCCTCCCCAATGCTTAAGACTGAGCCCAACACTTAATAAAAGTATTTTGAATAAATTATTCTCCTGTTACTAATAATGGCCATATAGGTTTTATCTCACAGAAAATGAGTCCCATTGAGATGAATTCCATTCTGTTCTTGCCATGGGCTTGCCTCAGTCTGGGAGAAAAAATGCTCCTTTTTACAATACTCACAAAGACACCATAGGTGCTAGCAGGTTCTGCACTGGAGACCTTGAGAAGAAGTGAATAGCTCATTATTTTAGCACAATAAAAAACTGTGGAGCTGGGGGCAGAGGGTGAATTCTGCCTGATTTCACCCATGCTCTCCCCATTATATCAAAAGCAAGTATCTACTTTTTGGCTAATGTTCTATACCTAATTCAGAGGTATATTGTGGTGAGAGTGGTAGTATTTCTCTTTGAAAACTTAACGGGAGCTTTGAACTCTCTCTGACACACACACACACTTTGTACATAATTTTTAAGAGTTTGGAAGAAAATCTGAAACAAAGGTTAGGAATTGTTACTTTAGTCATTATTTCTGTATAGTCATTATTTTTGCTTGCTGCGAGCTAATTTGGAAACTGTATCAGAATACCTCTCTTTTCTAATAAACATGTGTACTTGAGAGCTGGGCTGTAAAGAAGGCAGAACACCAAAGAATCAATGCCTTCAAATTGTGGTGCTGGAAACTACTCTGGAAAGTCCGTTGGACAGCAAGCAGATTAAACTTGTCAATCTTGAGGGAGATCAACCCTGAATATTCACTAAAAGGACTGATGCTAATGCTGAAGCTCCATTATTTTGGTGATCTGATGTGAACAGATGACTCATTGGAAAAGTCCCTGATGCTGGGAAAGATCAAGGGCAGAAGGAGAAGAGGGTGTCAGAGGATGAGATGGCTAGATGGCATCANATGCTGAAGCTCCATTATTTTGGTGATCTGATGTGAACAGATGACTCATTGGAAAAGTCCCTGATGCTGGGAAAGATCAAGGGCAGAAGGAGAAGAGGGTGTCAGAGGATGAGATGGCTAGATGGCATCAACGATGCAATGAACATGAACTTGGGCAAACACCAGGAGATGTGAAGGACAGGGAGGCCTAGTGTGATGCAGTCCATGGGGTCACAGAATTAGACACAGCTGGATGACTGAACGATAGCAACAACACTTGATTTTAATGTGGAATCTAACAACAACTTTAGTTTTTCTCACTAGGTAAGAAGCATTATGGTCAGTATTCTATGGTTCTATACTTCTCCTGTCCCTTGGTCAACTCCTGATATTTATGTACTTCTACAATAAGCACTGAAAAGTATGTTTGTCAAGACAAATTTTATCAGAGCATTGATAATTTTGTGGAAAAAAAAAAGTTGGAGTCCAGTTGATTTAAAATGTTAGTTTCAGGTTTACAGTACAGTGATTCAGTTATGCTTAAACATATATACTCCTTCTCTTTTGAATTCTTTTCCCATATAGATTATTACAGAATATTGAGTAGATTTCCTGTGCTATATTTGTTCTTGTTGGTTATCTATTTTATATATCGGAGAAGGCAATGACACCCTACTCCAGTACTCTTGCCTGGAGAATCCCATGGATGGAGGAGCCTGGTAGGCTGCTGTCCATGGGGTCACTAAGAGTTGGACACAACTGAGTGACTTCACTTTCACTTTTCACTTTCAGGCATTGGAGAAGGAAATGGCAACCCACTCCAGTATTCTTGCCTGGAGAATCCTAGGGACGGGGGAGCCTGGTAGGCTGCCGTCTATGGGGTCGCACAGAATTGGACATGACTGAAGTGACTCAGCAGCAGCAGCAGCAGCAGCAGCAGCAGCAGCAGCATATGTATGTTAATCCTATGCTCTGAATTTATCCCTTCCCCCAAACTTTCCCCTTTGGTAACCTTAAATTTGTTTCCAAAATCTGTGAATCTGTTTTTGCTTGTACATAAGTTCATTTATATCATTTTGTAAAAATTAGATTCCACAGACATGTGACATCATATGATATTTTCTTTTTCTATCTGATTTACTTACTATGATAACATCTAGGTCCATCTATGTTGCTACAAAAGGCATTTCATTATTTTTTAATGGCTAAAAGAGTCGAACACGACGGAGTGACTGAACTGAACTGAACTGAACTGAAGAGGTTTTCAATTTATATACGTACCACACCTTATTTATCCATTTATCTGTCAATGGACAGACATTTCAGTTGCTCCCATGTCTTGGCTATTGTATTGTAGTACTGAAATGAACATTAGGGTGCATGCATCTTTTGAATTATAACTTTCTTTGCATGTATACTCAGGAGTGGAATTGCTGGATAATAAGGTAGTTCTTTGTTTATATTTGTTTTCATTTTCATTATTCTAGGACATGGATCCAAAAAGATAGTGCTGGGATTTATGTCAAAAAGTATTGCACCTATGTTTTAATCTAATTGTTTTAATAGTGTCCTGCCAGGAGCCAGCGTGAGGAACTCCACCCATGGCAAAAGTCATGAGGAAGGAGGCCTGGCATACGCAAAGGCATGATCAAGCCTCAGGAAACCCCCTGTTCCTGAGCATCTTCCCCAAAATCAGAGTCTGTTTTATGCTCTCACCTACAACTCTGATTTTACGGGGGGCTCTCCCCCATCACCATTTCCCTCGGAGAAGGAGTTAACTTGCAGCTCCAGTTAATAAAAATTCCTGAGTGTGACAAGAGTGTTTCCACTTACAAACCCCTCTGAAGGTCCTCTAGCCTCCCTGATCAGGTTCGTCTGGCCACATGTGATTGTTTACAACCTCCCAACCATGAAAGGCACAAGATGCTTAAAACTTTCTAAATACAGACTCTTTTGAGAAGTTAGAAACTTATTAGTATAGTATAGTATAGTGGGTTGATTAGAAATTATATTGGTGAAGGGTTTTTTCATTTGTTGTACCAATAATTATTGCTAATTTCCTGTCCTGGGTGTGACAAGGGTGTCTCAGGTCAAACCTCTCTGCTGACAGACTAGCTTGTATGACAACCTCTCAACCATAAACAGCACAGAGAGTTTGGAGTATTAGCATAGGGCTTTTCTCATTGTTGTGTCAATGATTGCTGCCAGGCCTCCATATCCTTAGGCACCTGGGAATATATTAATCAATGTATTTGGAATATAAAAAAGGAAATATAGTAGTTTTTGATGTTAGCAATACTAGACTTTTTGAGTTATTGAATTTTCTCTTTTGTTATAGATCACTGAACTTTGTTATAAATCACTGTGTCCTTGCTATGTAAAAATATAACTTTATAACTATCTTAAGACTAAATAGATCTTAAGGGGAACACTGGTGAAGGGTTTTCATTTTTTGAGCCAATATTTGATGCTAAATTTCTATATTCCCTGCCCTTATAATTAATATAACTAGCATATAGAAGAAATAAGCATTAACCTTTAAGATTAATCATATTAACCTTTTTTTTTTTTTTTTTTTTATAGTCGCTTAGTCGTGTCCGACTCTTTGTGACCCCATGGACGGTAGCCTACCAGGCTCCACCATCCATGGGATTTTCCAGGCAAGAATACTGGAGTGGGCTGCCATTTCTTTCTCTAGGGGATCTTCCCAACCCAGAGGTTAAGTAAATTCCTTTCTTAGTTGTAACTCACTACACCCTCACCCTATAGGAATGCAACTTTATTTGGAGGGTGGCGCCTGGTTTAAGAAAAGATCACTGCTGGAAAAAATAAGTTTTCTGGTTAACTGACCATTATCAGAAAGGGCCATAAAATGTCAGCAGGCCTTATGGCCAGAAGATGATGTAAAACCCATAAGACCTTTGTATAATTTTATATGAACCACCTGATTGTGACAAGGGTCAGGTCTGCTGACCCCCGCATGACTCTGCATTCATCCCTATGTGTAACAAAAGGTATATAAACAAACCTGAAAAATAAAGAAATCAGATTAGTTTCTGGAAAGACTGATTCCCCCGTGTCATTTCTTTCTTGCTCCCCATTTTTCTGGCTGAATCCCCATCTGTTATGAGGGTACTCACCAAGCCTGCTAATTTTGCCTGGGCTTCTAAGATCGGACCGGGGAGGCCTCAGTGCCTCCTCTCCTTCGGGAGACTGGAAAGACGCCTGTGGCCTATGTAGGTGGTGATTGGTATTCCACGTAAACCAAGTTATTCAGCCTCTTTCTCCACTAACTTTCCTACTACACTATCCATTTCTAATCTTTCTCTATATCTGTAATTAAATGTTTTTTCCTAGGATGCCTACTCTGTCTCCCCTTTGAATTACCCTGGATCCACCGGGGCTGGACCCTGGCAAGTGGTGCCTGAACAGGGACAAACAAAAACAAAAACATAAAGAAGGGGAGTTTAAGTATAGCGCTCATGTTCTTTTCGTAATAAATATTTTAAATGCTGATTCAGCCAGAACTACTGCAATGCTTTGCCATTGGTGTCAGAAGCAATTAAATGCAAAGCCATTAGTAAAATGGAGGGACCTCCTTTCCGGACAATGGAAAGGTCGCAACCCACTGTTAACCAGTGGTCGAGGATATGCTTGTATTTTACCACAGGACACTGATTTTCCAATTTGGGTTTCAGACTGATTGAGTTGCCATGTCTCAGCCCCTCAGATACCGGATTTCCCAGCTACCACGACCCTGAAAAAGGAAGAGACCTCCTCTGCCTCTGCTCTCTTCGCCAGCACAGAAAATGCCACCGACATCAGGACAACTGACGTCAGAGACCCCGGATGAGCAAGGAATGGATCCGCCCACCAAGCAGATGTCTCAACTTTGCATATGGGATGTTATTCCCCCTGATCCCCTGCCCCGCAGAAAGATGCCAGGTCTCCCTACCTAAGCGACCCAGCAAGCCCTCATACCCACTTGGGGACAGATTAAGATGCTCTGTCACCAGGCACAGGGAATTGTTTCTTTGCAGGGATCTCCAGTCTTTCCTGAAAAGGTGTTTATTGCCATGCTTGCTTTGTTTTCCTGCCAGGTAAGTGCCTCCCCTATTTCAACAAAATATTGGACATATCTCCCAGATCTTCTGACTTTTTAAAATTGTAATTTGGAAAAATGACCCCATACGGGTTAATACAAAGCAACCCCAACTTTTAGGAGGATTTTATACTTTTTACGCCAAAGACAAATATCTCATTAATTTTAATTATACTTTTAGGGGATTGACTGATGAACTCCCTGTTTGTTTTAATTTCTCTACCAACAAAACAGGACATTTTATTACTCCTACTAAGGAAGGCTGTGTTGGAGCCTCTGAAAAGGTAATTTTGACTGAGTCTCCAACCCAAAAACCTAATTTTGAAAAGCCTCATTTAGTTTGGATACTGTGGGCTCACTTGCCAGGGATCTTTGACCCTCAAGAGTCTCTGTTTGTTGAGGCACCCCAAGTTATCCAAATTGTAGAGAAGCTACTCCTTTAACTATTGTCTGGAACAATGTAAATTATCATTCTGGGTTTTCAATTTGGAAAGCTTGTACTTATGATTTAAGAATTGACTACAGAATTTCAGGAGGGGGGAATTACTCAATTTAATATTGGAGCAACCCAAACCCATCTGTAAGCTCTAAGGCCTAGAAAGCATCTGTTTTGGATATTGAGAACTGGCATACCAATATAATTTTTTGGCAGTTAAGATCCACTTCAGTTCAGTTCAGTTGTTCAATCATGTCTGACTCTTTGTGACCCCATGAATCGCAGCACGCCAGGGCTCCCTGTTCATCACCATCTCCCAGAGTTCACTCAGACTCACGTCCATCAAGTCCGTGATGCCATCCAGCCATCTCATCCTTGGTCAGCCCCTTCTCCTCCTGCCCCCAATCCCTGCCAACATCAGGGTCTTTTCCAATGAGTCAACTCTTCTCATGGTGGCATAGTAATCAATTTGTTCCTTCCATGTTGTCCTATACAACTAAAAACAGAACTTTTTGGCAGCCAGAAATATGGAGAGCTCTCATTGCTACTGACCCTATTACTTTGACACGCCCATATAATGACACTATTTATTTTGCCATAGCTTGCTTGCCTTTTCCTTATGTCTTTTTCTTTATTAATGATTCCGGAAAACTTAATGTTCATATGAATTTTACAGGTGGACCTAATGTAGTGCCTTTTGAACAATGTATGCTTTCATCTTGTTTAACTCTTTAGTACAATGTTTGCTCTTTTGTAGTGTTGAAATGCCCGCCATATCTTATGATACTTGTGACTACTCACTGTTATGACAATTATGGTCTTGCTGTGTTGCAGCAACTGCAGGATTTGATGTGAACACGAAGATTTGTGAGCTTACTTATTTTGGGGATATCAGCTTTAATAGCCATGATCACCTCTGTTACCATAGCAGCAGTTTCATTGACTCAGCAGGTGCATACTGCTCAATATGTTGATACTATGTCTAAAAATGTCTCTTTAACCCTGGCAACTCAGGAAATTATAGACAGGAAACTAGAGATGAGGGTAGACACCTTAGAAGAGGCAATAATGCATATTGGGACTGAGTTTCAAGCTCTTAAAGTGAAAATGGCGCTGTCATGCCACTCTGATTACTGGTGGATATGCGTGACATCTTTGAATCTTATGAGTGGGAAAAAATTAAAAATCATATCTCATGTGTTTGGAACAGCTCTGATATTGGCCTGGACTTAGGAAAACTTCATAATCAGATACAGATCTTAGAACACTCTTGTTTGGATTTTACTGCCGCTGTAGCTGCTAATGACTTTTTCCACACCTTTTTAAACTTTATTTTTGGAAAAAACATATTGTCTAATGTCTTCAGTTATGTTGCTATTGGTGTTCTAACCTTACTTTTTATAATCTTTTTTTTTTTTTTTTTTGTATTGTCAGGATTTTTTGGCAGAGCATTTAGAAGCTCTCGACTGAGCTGCACCTGATTATTTTAAAAAACAAAAAACGGGGAGATGCCGGGAGCCAGCATGAGGAACTCCGCCCATGGCAAAGGTCATGAGAAAGGAGGCTTGGCATACACAAAGGCATGATCAAGCCTCAGGAAACCCCTTGTTTCCGAGCATCTACCCTCAAAACCAGAGTTTGTTTTATGCTTTCACCTACACCTCTGACTTTATGGGGGGCTCTCCCCCATCACCATTTCCCTCGGAGAAGGAGTTAATTTGCAGCTCCAGTTACTAAAAATTCCTGGGTGTGACAAGAGTGTTTCCACTTACAAACTCCTCTGAAGGTCTTCTGGCCTCTCTGATCAGGTTCGTCCGGTCACATGTGATTGTTTACAACCTCCCAACCATGAAAGGCACAAGATGCTTAAAACTTTCTAAATACAGACTCTTTTGAGAAGTTAGAAAATTATTAGTATAGTATAGTGGGTTGATTAGAAATTATATTGGTGAAGGGTTTTTTCATTTGTTGTACCAATAATTATTGCTAATTTCCTGCCCTGGGTGTGACAAGGGTGTCTCAGGTCAAACCTCTCTGCTGACAGACTAGCTTGTATGACAACCTCTCAACCATAAACAGCACAGAGAGTTTAGAGTATTAGCATAGGGCTTTTCTCATTGTTGTGTCAATGATTGCTGCCAGGCCTCCATATCTTTAGGCATGTGGGAATATATGAATCAATGTATTTGGAATAGAGAAAAGGAAATATAGTAGTTTTTGATGTTAGCAATACTAGACTTTTTGAGGTTATGAAATTTTTTTTTGTTATAGATCACTGAACTTTGTTATAAATCACTGTGTCCTTGCTATGTAAAAATATAACTTTATCACTATCTAAGATTAAATAGATCTTAAGGGGAACACTGGTGAAGGGTTTTCATTTTTTGAGCCAATATTTGTTGCTAAATTTCCATATTTCCTGCTTTTATAATTAATATAACTAGCATATAGGAGAAATAAATATTAACCTTTAAGATTAATCATGTTAACCTTAGGTTAAGTAAATTCTTTTCTTAGTTGTAACTCACTAAACCCTCACCCTATAGGAATGTAACTTTATTTGGAGGGTGGCGCTTGGTTTAAGAAAAAATCACTGCTGGAAAAAATAAGTTTTCTGGTTAACTGACCATTATCAGAAAGGGCCATAAAATGTCAGCAGGCCTTATGGCCAGAAGATGATGTAAAACCCATAAGACCTTTGTATAATTTTATATGAACCACCTGATTGTGACAAGGGTCAGGTCTGCTGACCCCTGCATGACTCTGCATTCATCCCTATGTGTAACAAAAGGTATATAAACAAACCTGAAAAATAAAGAAATCAGATTAGTTTCTGGAAAGACTGATTCCCCCGTGTCATTTCTTTCTTGCTCCCCATTTTTCTGGCTGAATCCCCATCTGTTATGAGGGTACTCACCAAGCCTGCTAATTTTGCCTGGGCTTCTAAGATCGGACCGGGGAGGCCTCAGTGCCTCCTCTCCTTCGGGAGACTGGAAAGACGCCTGTGGCCTATGTAGGTGGTGATTGGTATTCCATGTAAACCAAGTTATTCAGCCTCTTTCTCTCCACTAAATTTCCTACTACACTATCTGTTTCTAATCTCTTTCTATATCTGTAATTAAATGTTTTTTCCTAGGATGCCTACTCTGTCTCCCCTTCAAATTACCCTAGATCCACCAAGGCTGGACCCCAGCAGTGTCCAACATTACATTTGGAGAAGGAAATGGCAACCCACTCCACTGTTCTTGCCTGGAGAATCCCAGGGACGGGGGAGCCTGCTGGGCTGCCATCTCTGGGGACGCACAGAGTCAGACACAACTGAAGTGACTTAGCAGCAGCAGCAGCAACATTACATTTAAAGCTGTGATCCACTTTAATTTATTTTTGTGCATGGTGTTAGAGGATACTCGAATTTCATTCTTTTACTTGTAGCTCTGCAGTTTTTCCAGCACCACTTATTGAAGAGATTGTCTTTTACCCATTGTTTATTCTTGCCTCTTTTGCCATAGGTTGATTGGCCATAGGTGTGTGGGTTTAGTTCTGGGTTTTCTATCCTATCCTATTGAACTATATTTCTGTTTCTGCTCAGTATCATACTGCTTTATGACTGTAGCTTTGTGTCTGAACTCAAGAACTCTGATTCTTCCAGATACAATTTTCTTTCTCAGGATTGCTTTGGCTATACAGAGTCTTTTGTGTTTCCATACAAATTGATTTTATTTATTTTTTGTTCTATCTAATTCTGTGAAAAATGTCATTGGTAATTTGATAGAAACTGCATCGAATCTGTAGATTACTTTGGATAGTTTAGTCATTTTGACAGTAATAATTCTTCCAATCCAAGAATGTGGCATATCATTTCGTCTGTTTGTGTCATCTTCAGTTCTTATCACTAGCACCTCATAATTTTCTGAAAACAAATTTTTTACTTCTATTTTGTTGTTGTTGTTGTTGGAATTGAGAATGGGATTGTTTCCTTGATTTATTTTTCTTATCTTTTGTTGTTAGTATATAGGGATCCAAGAGATTTCTGTATATAAAATTTATATCCTGCAACTTTAGCAAATTCTTTGATAACCTCTAGCCATTTTCTCGGGGCAGGCAATGGCACCCCACCCCAGTACTCTTGCCTGGAAAATCCAATGGACAGAGTAGCCTGGTGGGCTGCAGTCCATGGGGTCGCTAACAGTCGGACAGACTGAGCGACTTCACTTTCACTTTTCTCTTTCATGCATTGGAGAAGGAAATGGCAACCCACTCCAGTATTCTTGCCTGGAGAATCCCAGGGATGGGGGAGCCTGGTGGGCTGCCATCTATGGGGTCACACAGAGTCAGACACGACTGAAGTGACTTAGCAGCAGCAGCCATTTTCTGGTAACATCTTTAGGATTTTCTATATGTAGTATCATGTCATTTGCAAACAGTGACAGTTTTGCTTCTTTTACAGTTTGTATTCTTTTTATTTATTTTTTTCTCCTCTAATTTATATAAATAGAACTTCCAAACTATGTTGAATAAAAATGAAAAAATATTTCCCTTGTTCCTGAATTTAGAAGGAATGCTTTCAGCTTCTCACCTTTGAGAAGGATATTCCCTGTAGGTTTCATATATGGTCTTTATTATATGCTCAGTTTCTGGAGAGATACTGTCATGAATGTATGGTGAATTTTGTCAAAAACTTTTTCTGTGTCTATTGAGAGGATCTTGATTTTTATTCTTCACTTTATCAGTGTTGTCTGTCATACTGATTAATTTGCAGATATTAAAGAGTTGAGCTTCCCTGGTGGCTCAAATGGTAAAGAATTCACCTGAAATGCAGGAGATCTTGGTTTGAGCCCTGGTTTGGGAAGATTCCCTGGAGAAGGGGATGGTTATCCACTCCAGTATTCTTGCCTGGACAGAGGAGCCTAGCAGGCTATAATCCATGGAAACTCAGAGTTGGACATGACTGAGTGACTAACATTACCAAAGAATACTTGCATCTCTGGGATCAGTCCCACTTGATCATGGTGTAAGATCTTTTTAATGTATTATTGGAATTGGAATGCTAGTGTTTTGCTGAGGATTTTTGTGTCTATGCTTATCAATTACACACACACACACACACACACACACACACACACATGTATTTTACTGTTGCATCTTTACTTGGTTTTGTGTCAGGGTAATGATGGCCTCCTACAATGAGCAAGGGAGCCTTCCTTTCTCTGAAATTTCTTGGACACTGTTCAGAAGGATAGGCATTAACTGTTTTTAAATGTTGACAAAATTCACCTGTAAGGTCTTCTGGTCCTGAACTTTTGTTTGCTGGGAATTTTAAAATCACTGTTTTAACTTCAGCATTTGTGATTTATTTGTTCATATTTTCTACTTCTCCCTGGTTCAATCTTGGAAAGTTGTACTTTTCTAGGAATTTTTCCATTTCTTCTAAGTTGTCTGTTTTATTTTTATATAGTTGTTATTATTTCTGATGCTCCTTGGCATTTGTGTGGCATCTGCTGTAACTTCTCCTTTTATATTTCAATTCTATTTATTTGATCCCTCTTTTTTTTTCCTGATGAGACTAAAGACTTACCAACTTTGTTTACCTTTTCAAAGAATCAGCTTTTAGTTTCGTTGATTTTTTTCTGTTGTTTTCTTCATCTATTTCATTTATTTATGCTTTAATATTTATGATTTATTTTATTCTATTAACTTTGGGTTTTGTTAGTTTTTCTTCCTCTGGTTTCATTAGGTGTAATGCTAGGCTGTTTATTTGAGCTTTTTCTTGTTTCCAGAGGTAAGACTGTATTGCTATAAATTTTCCCTTTAAAACTGCTTTTTCTGCATCCCCTAGGTTTTGAATTGCTGCATTTTTGTTTTCATTTGTCTTTAGGTAATTTTTTAATTTCCTCTTTAATTTCCACAGTGTTTGGTAAAATAGTTGTAGCATTCATGTTTGTTTATTTTTTTTAACATTTTTTTCCTGTAATTGATTTCTAATCTCATAGTGTTGTTGTTGGAAAAGATGCTTAATATTATTTTTATTTTCTTAATTTTACCAAGGTCTGATTTATGGCCCAAGATGTTATATCCTGGAGTAAGTTCCATGTGCACTTGAAGAGATAGTATATTCTATGGCTTTTGGATGGAATGCCATATAAATATAATTTAAGTAAACCTGGACTAATGTCTTATTTAAGGCCTGTGTTTCCTTATTGATTTTCTGTCTGAATGATCCATCCATTGATTAGGGTTGGGTGTTATTTCTCCTTATTTAACTGTTGGCACTTGCTTCATATGTTGAGGTGGTCCTCTGTTAGGTGCATATATATTTACAACTGCTCTATGTTCTTTTTGGATTTATCTCTTGATCGTTGCATAATTACCTTCTTGTCTTTTGTAAGGGACTTTATTTTAAAGTCTCACATGTACCCTGATGTTCACTGCAGCACTATTTCTAATAGCTAGAACATGGAAGCAACCTAGATGTCCATTGGCAACTGAATGGATAAGGAATTTGTGGTACATATACACAATAAAATATTACTCATTTGTAAAAAGGAATGCATTTGAGTCCATTCTACTGAGGTGGATGAACCTGGAACCTATTATACAGAGTGAAGTAAGTCAGAAAGAAAAAGACAAATACTGTATATTAATGCATATATATGGAAGTTAGAAAGATGGTAACAACAATCCTACGTGCAAGGCAGCAAAGGAGACACAGATGTAAAAAACAGACTTTTGGACTCAGTGGGTGATGGTGAGGGTGGGATGATTTGAGAGGATATCACTGAACCATGTACATTACCACGTGTAAAAGAGATGACCAGTGCAAGTTCGATGCATGAATTAAGGCATCCAAAGCTGGTGCTCTTGGACAACCCAGAGGAATAGAGTGAGAAGGGAGGTGGGAGGTGGGTTCAGGATGGGGGAACACATGTATACTTTTGGCCAGTTCATGTTGATGTATGGCAAAAGCTGTCACAATATTGTCAAGTAATTATTGTCCAATTAAAATAAATTAATTACTTTAAAAAAGTCTCTTTTGTCTGATATGAGTATTACTACTCCAGCTTTAGTTTGATTTTCATTTTTCCATCCCTTCACTTTCAGTTTGTTTGTCCCTAAATCTAAATTAGGTCTCTGTAGACACGATATATAACAGTCTTATTTTTGCATTCATTCAATCAGTCTTTGTTTTTTGAACAAAAAGAGCATTTAACCATTTAGTTTTAAGGTAAATATTTATTTGAATGTTTCTATTGTCATTTGTTAATTGTTTTGGATTTGTTTTTGCTTTTCTTCCCTTCCCATTTTGTTCACTTCTTTTATAATTTGATGACTAGTGTTGTTTTTGTATTGCTTTTTCTGTGTGTCTGTTTGTATCTACTGTAGATTTTTGGTTTGTGGTTCCCAAGAGGTTTTGGAAGTTATATATATATATGGCTTCCCTGGTTTCTCAGATGCTAAAGAATCTCCCTGCAATTCAGAAGACCCAGATTTGACCCCTTGGTCAGGAAGATCCTCTGGAGAAGTGAATGGTTACATATAGACAAGTGATTTTAAGTTGCTTGTCTCTTAAATTCCAATACATTTCCAATATCTTGCGTTTGTATTCTTACCATAATAGATGGTTTTGATATCATATTTGTATGTGGATGTTTTCCTATCTTTACTTTTTATTTGCCTACCGGTGAGCTTTCCCATTCATATTTTTTGTTTGTTTGTTTCTAATTATGGCCTTTTCTTTCCTGCCTAGAGAAGTTCCTTTAAGATTTGTTTTAAATCTGGTTTAGTGGTGCTGATATCTCTTAGTTTTTGCTTGTCTGTGAGTTTTTTTATTTCTCTGTCAAATCTGAATGAAATCCTTGCTGGGTGTAGTATTCCTGGCTGTAGATTTTCCTCTTTCATCCCTTTAAATGTATTGTGCCACTCTCTTTTAGCCTGCAGAGTTTCTGTTGAAAAATCAGCTGATTCCCTTATGAGGATTCCCTTGTATGTTTATTTGTTGCTTTTCCTTTGTTACTTTTAGTACTTTTCTTGTCTTTAATTTCTGTCACCTTGATTAGTTTGTGTCTCAGCATATTTTTCCTTAGATTTACCTATATGGGGATCTCTGCACTTCCTGGACTTGAATGACTGTTTCTTTTCTCATGTTAGCAAAGTTTCCAGTTATAATCTTTTCAAATATTTTTTCAGTCTCTTTCTCTCTCTCTTGCTCTCCCCTCTGGAACCTCTATAATGTGAATGCATGCTGGTGCACTTGGCATTGTCCCAGAGGTCTCTCAGACTTTCTTAATTTCTTCTCATTCTTTCTTTTTTTTTTTTTTTCCTGTTAGGAGCAGTTCACCACTCTGTCAACCATGTCACTTATTTTTTCTTCTATCATCTCATTTATTTTGTGATTTATACTTTCTAATGTATTTTTTATTTTGGTTATCACATTGTTCATCTCTATTTGTTTATTCCTTATGTATTCTAGAGAGCATCACTAAGTTTTAAGAAAACTCTCTTTTTGTCTGAAAAGGTATAGTCATGATGTCAACATTCTGACAGGTAGTTCCAAATATAGACAACCCAGTGACCTTCATTAATCATAAAATGGAGGGGTTACACCTAAGTTTAATATCTAAATTTAGTTTTAAATCTCAGTGGAAAATTTTGGTGTTTGAAATTCTATTCATTAATGCATTATCGTTTAAGTTCAAAAGCTTTTATTTTGTTCCTAGGATCTAAAATTAATAAAATTATAAAAAATGTTAAATATCAAAATATATTTATGAGCTGGACTTATGATCTTAAAACTGTCTTACTGACCTAATAACTGATTAGAAGTACATTTAGACATACAACTCACTTTTGATTTAAAAAGGAAATAAGAATATTTTCTATAGAACTTCTTTGAGAAAATCTACTTCAAATGATAAATAATATCACTAAGAAAATTACTGCTTAAAACCTTATTGCAATGTTAGGTAAGGCCTTTTAAAAACTAGCTATTCATTCAAAAAGAGAATAATTGTATGATCTTCTTGCTAGACTAATTTTTGTTTGAATCACGATAAATGACTACATTCATAGTGGCATCTCCTGGGCAGTTTCATTTTGCTCATATGTAAAGACCATTTCCTGAACAATAGCCACTTAATTAGCCTATATCTTAAGCGGTTCATGGATTTTTTTTTTTAACTGTATATTTAAATCTATTCAATGCAAAGCTGTAAATAGCATATAAAATGAGAATAAGTGCTTTAGCAAAGTTTTTTTTTTTTTTCTAATTGGAATAATCATGCTGTTTTGCTCATTTGTTTCTCTAAATACTGATTGTGCTTCCCTCCTGACACAGTAGCTTATATCTTGATGCATTCTTAATTTAAGCATTAAAAATTAAGGCATTTTAAAAGCAAACATCTGATTTTGGTTTTTGAAAAAAGAAAGCATCATAGTCCATAATTAGGGATAAAAGCTGCTATTGTTTTCTTATTGTAGTCAGAGATAAATATTATAACTACATTGTTTGCTCCTAAATAAAAAGTTTAATGAGCTCTGTCAGCAAAAAATGTGAATATATTTTTTGTTTAAAAATTAGTTGTATTAAGTTCTTAAGTATTTGAAAAACTTATATTTAAATCAAACTCTAAGATAAGAGCTTCACATTGCCCTGCATCTTTTGGTCCCAAATAATTCTCCCTCTTCAGCAAATCATAATAACTAGGATAATAGATATCTAGTTGATTAATGTGAAAGACAGTCATGCATGCCTAGTCACTAGGTTATGTCCAACTCTTTGTGACCCCATGGACTATAGCCCACCAGGCTCCATTATGAAATTTCTCAGGCAAGAATATTGAAGAGGGTTGCCATTCCCTACTCCAAAGACAGGAAGTAATTGTTTGGGAATTCCATTTTCCCCATACTTGGGACCATCTCATCTCATTTTGTTCTTCAATTGTGTATTACTTATTTTTTAAACTTTCTTATTTTGTATTGAGGTATAGTTGATGGATGGGTCATGATGGAAAGTTCTGATAAAACACAGCCCACTAGAGAAGGGAATAGCAAACCACTTCAGCATTCTTGCTTTAAGAATCCCATGAACTGTATGAAAAGGTCAAAAAGATATGACACTAAAAGATGACCCCCCTCCGCCATGTTGGTAAGTGTCCAATACGCTACTACAAAAGAATGGAGAAATAGCTCCAGAAGGAATGAAGAGGCTGAGCTAAAGTGGAAATGGTGCCCAGCTCTGGATATGTCTGGTGGTAAAAGTAACGTCTGATACTGAAAAGAATAATATTGCATAGGAACCTGCAGTGTTAGCTCCATGAATCAAGATAAATTGAAAGTGGTCAAATAGGAGATGGCAAGAGTGAACTACTACATTTTAGGAATCAGTGAAGTAAAATGGATTGGAAAGGGAGAATTTAATTCAGATGATCATTTTATCTACTGCTGTGGACAAAAATCCCTTAGAAGAAATGGAGTAACCCACATAGCCAACAAGAGCCTGAAATGCAGTATTTGAGTGCAATTCAAACATGACAGAATGATCTCAGTTCATTTCCAAAGCAACTCATTCAATGTCACAGTAATTAAAATCTATGGCCCAATACTATTGCTGAGGAAGCTGAAGTTGAACAGTTCTATGAAGCCCTACAAGACCTTCTATAACTAACACCAAAAAAAGATGTCCTTTTAATCATAGGGGACTGAAATGCAAAAGTAGAAAGTCAAGAGATACCTGGAGTAACAGGCAAATTTGGCCCTGGAGTACAAAATGAAGCAGGGAAAAGGCTAAAATAATTTTGCCAAGAGAACAAACTGGTCATAACAAACATCCTTTTCCAACAAAATAAGAGACTACTCTGTACGTGGACATCACCAGATAGTCAATATCAAAATCAGATTGATTCTGTTCTTTGCAGCTGAAGATGGAGAAGCTATGGATGAAGATACAGTCAGCAAAAACAAGACCAGGAGCTGACTGTGGCTCAGATCATGAACTCCTTATTGCAAAATTCAGACTTAAACTGATAAAGATAGGAAAATCCACTAAGCCATTTGGGTATAACCAAAATCAAATCCCTTATGAATATACAATGGAAGTGACAATTTGATTCAAGGGATTAGATCTGATAAACAGAATGCTTGAAGCACTATGGACAAATGTTCACAACATTGTACAGGAGGCAGTGATCAAAACCATCCTCCCAAATAAGAAATGCAAAAAGGCAAAATGGTTGTCCCGGGATACTTTAAAAACAGCTGAGAAAAAAAAGAGAAACAAAAAGCAAAGAATAAAAAGATATATCCAACTGAATGCAAAACTGTAAAACATAGCAAGGAGAGATGAGAAAGACTTCTTAAGTGAACAATGCAAATAGAGGAAGATAATATAATGGGAAAGACTAGAAATCTCTTATGAAAACACCAAAGGAATATTTCATGCAAAGATAGATGCAATAAAGGACAAAAATGATTTGGATCTAACAGAAGCAGAAGATATTAAGAAGAGGTGTGAGAAATACATAGAATTACACAAAAAATTCTTATTTATTTATTTATTTATTTATTTATTTTACTTTGCAATACTGTATTGGTTTTGCCATACATTGACCTGGATAACCACCATAGTGTGACCATTCCTAGAGCCAAACATCCTGGCATGTGAAGTCAAGTGGGCCTTAGGAAGAATTGCTATGATCAAATAAAGTGGAGGTGATGGAATTCCAGATGAGCTATTTCAAATCCTAAAAGATGATGCTGTGAAATTGAAGCACTCAATATGCTAGCAAGTTTGGAAAACTCAACAGTGGCCACAAGACTGGAAAACTCAGTTTTCATTCCAATCCCAAAGAATGTTCAAACTACCACACAATGACACTCACTTCACATGCTAGCAAGGTAATTCTCAAAATTCTTCAAGCTAGACTTCAACAGCACGTGAACCAAAAACTCCCAGATGTAAAAGCTGGATTTAAGAAAAGCAGGGGAAGCAGAAATAAAGTGCCAACATACACTGGATCATATAAAAAGCAAGGGAATTCCAGAAAAAAAAAAATCTATTTGCACATCATTGACTACACTAAAGACTTTGACTGTGTGGATCAAAAATAACTGTGGAAAATTCTTAAAGAAATGGGAATTTTAGACTACCTTACCTGTTTCCTAAGAAACCTATATGCAGTTCAAGAAACAACAGTTAGAACTGGTCATGGAACAACAGATTGGTTCCAAATTGGGAAAGGAGTAAGTCTAGGCTGTATATTGTCATCCTGGATATTTAACTTCTATGCAGAGTAAATTGTGTGAAATGTCAGGCTGGATGAAGCACAAGCTTGAGTGAAGATTGCTGAGAGAAATAACAATAACCTCAGATATGAAGATAACACCACTCTTATAGCAGAAAATGAAAAGGAACCAAAGGATCTCTTGATGAATGTGAAAGAGAAGAGTGAAAAAGCTGGCTTAAAACTCAACATTCAAAAACTAAGGTTATAGCATCTGGTCCCATCACTTCATGGCAAATAGAAAGGGGAAAATGGAAAAAGTGACCCCAAAATCACTGTGGATGATGACTACAGCCATGAAATTAAAAGAAGCTTATTCCTTGGAAGAAAAGGTATCACACACCTAGACAGCATATTAAAAAGCAGAGACATCACTTTGCCAACAAATGTCAGTATAGTCAAAGTTATGGTTTTTCAATTAGTCACATATGGTTGTGAGAGTTGGACCATAAAGAAGATTGAGTGAGTGAGTGATAGTTGCTCAGTCATGCCCAACTCTTTGCAAACCTGTGAACTGTAGCCTGCCGGGCTCCTCTGTCCATAGAATTCTCCAGGCAAGATTACTAGAGTGGGTTGCCATTTCCTTCTCCAGAAGAAGGCTGAGCACCAATGAATTGATACTTTTGATCTGTGGTATTGGAGAAGACTCTTGAGAGTCCCTTGATCTGCAAGGAGATTAAACCAGCCAGTCCTTAAGGAAATCAATCATGAATATTCATGGGAAGGACTGATTCTGAAGATGAAGCTCCAAAGATTTGCCACCTTATGTGGAGATTCGTCTTATTGGAAAAGACCCTGATGCTGGAAAGGTTGAAGGCAGGAGGAGAATGGGACAAGAGAGGATAAGATGGTTGGGTGGCACCACCCATTCAGTCAATATGAATTTGAGTGAACTCTGGAGGTAGTGAAGGACAGGGAGGCCTGGTGTGCTGCAGTCCATGGGGTCACAAAGATTCAGACAAAACTGAGTGACTGAACAACAACATAACTGATTAACATAATAAATAGATTCAGTTGAATAGCAAATGGACTCAGCCATATATATGCATGTATCCATTCTCTCCCAAACTCCCCTGCCATCTTGGCTGCCACATAACATTGAGCAGAGTTCCATGTGCTATACAGTAGGGCCTAGTTGGTTATCTGTTTTAAATATAGCAGTGTACATGTCCATCCCAAACTTGTTAACTATCCGTTGCTCCGATCCAATGCCCTGGCAACCATAAGCTCATTCTAGAAGTCTTTGAGACTTTTTCTCTTTGGTAAGTTCATTTGTATTATTTCTTTTTAGATTCTACATATAAATTGTCATACCATATTTCTCCTTCTCTGTCTGACTCAACTTCTGTTCGTGTTACTGATTATTAATTGCCTGATTTGTAGGGTGGAATGGTAGCTTGCTTATATAGAGATGAGATCATCAAAAGAAGACTCTCCAGTGAATTGTAATATAAATGGTCACTAATTTAAAAGTAAAATCCAAACAAGTTATTGAATTACTGATATGTGGAGACTCTATGTATTCCTTGACTGTAGTCTAAGCCACCTTTTCCTCTAACAGGGCCTTGAGGACATCATGGGGTCATCACATTTCCATTTGCCTTTACAGCAGTATTCCTTATGGTCATTTTTTTGTGAATTGAACTCTGCCTTGAAGTAATTTGGTTCTTTATGTTTGAGCTTGAAGGCAGAGGAATACATTGGAATGAATTTACATTCAATCAATGTTTATTGCTTATACAAAATGGTAAGGTAAATATCTAATTGCAATTTAACTAAAAGATGCTAGAATCCTCCCAAATTCTCATACAGGTACAACTGGAGGAGAAATGAGTAAAGGTACACCCCAAAGGTACAATCTTAGGGTTTCATTATAGAAATCAAATGAAAGCTGTTAGAAAACATTTGGGGGTACCATTGCCTCTTCTTCCAATTTCAACATCTTTAACACCCATATACATATAGCCACAGCTTTCTAGGAAATATGTTGCACATACATCACTCCAGATAGTATGTAACTTTAGCAGATATATGTTGCTGCAAGAGAGTAAATTCTATACACTCCTGAAGCTGAAAGCTTTTTATCAAAAAATTAATTGATTTGAGCATTGGGTATTCAAATCAGTTATACTTTCCTTATTTGAATTCCATAAAGCAGAGCCTTTCAGCCCACAGCTATTTCAGGCAATACTACTTCTCTGCTTCTAAGTTCAGAGTGGGGGCCATATGCACTGCTTGAGGTTTTCTGGTAAGCACATATATTATTACTCTGCTACACCTTTTCTTAGCTAGTTCAGTTTAGTTCAGTCACTCAGTTGTGTCTGACTCTTTGTGACCCCATGAATCGCAGCATGCCAGGCCTCCCTGTTCATCACCATCTCTGAGTTCACTCAGACTCACATCCATCGAGTCCGTGATGCCATCTAGCCGCCTCATGCTTGGTCATCCCCTTCTCCTCCTGCTCGCAATCCCTCCCAGCATCAGAGTCTTTTCCAGTGAGTCAACTCTTTGCATGAGGTGGCCAAAGTACTGGAGTTTGAGCTTTAGCATCATTCCTTCCAAAGAAATCCCAGGGTTGATCTCCCTCAGAATGGACTGGTTGGATCTCCTTGCAGTCCAAGGGACTTTCAAGAGTCTTCTCCAACACCACAGTTCAAAAGCATCAATTCTTCAGTGCTCAGCCTTCTTCACAGTTTAACTCTCACAACTACACATGACCACAGGAAAAACCACAGCCTTGACTAGACGGACCTTATTTGGCAAAGTAATGTCTCTGCTTTTGAATATACTATCTAGGTTGGTCATAACTTTTCTTCCAAGGAGTAAGCGTCTTCTAACTTCATGGCTGCAGTCACCATCTGCAGTGATTTTGGAGCCCCCAAAAATAAAGTCTGACGCTGTTTCCACTGTTTCCTCATCTTTTTGCCATGAAGTGATAGGACCGGATGCCATGATCTTCGTTTTGTGAATGTTGAGTTTTAAGCCAACTTTTTCACCTCTTTCACTTTCATCAAGAGGCTTTTTAGTTCCTCTTCACTTTCTACCATAAGGGTGGTGTCATCTGCATATCTGAGGTGATTGATATTTCTCCCGGCAATCTTGATTCCAGCTTGTGTTTCTTCCAGTCCAGCACTTCTCATGATGTACTCTGCATATAAGTTAAATAAGCAGGGTGACAATATACAGGCTTGACGTACTCCTTTTCCTATTTGGAACCAGTCTGTTGTTCCATGTCCAGTTTTAACTGTTGCTTCCTGACCTGCATACAGGTTTCTCAAGAGGCAGGTTAGGTGGTCTCGTATTCCCATCTCTTTCAGAATTTTCCACAGTTTATCCCTGATAGCTCAGCTGGTAAAGAATCTGCCTGCAATGTGGGAGACCTGGGTTCAGTCCCTGGGTTGGGAAGATCCCCTGGAGAAGGGAAAGTCTACCTACTCCAGTATTCTGGGCTGGAGAATTCCATGGAGTGTATAGTCTACAGGGTCGCAGAGAGTCGGACACGACTGAGAGACTTTCACTCACTCGATGAAAAATTTCTTAGCTAAGAGATAGCTAAATGCATTTTCAGATATTGAAGGTAGATAGCAGGAAAAACAAAACCAAATAAAATGAGGAAAATGCACATTATTCTTATTATCATTATTATTTAATTCATATTCTGCAACAATATCTTAGATGCAGCCTCAGTATTTTGAATCATCCACCAAAGAGTGCTATCGGCTAAATAAGTATGGACTCATTTATGCTGTATTAAGAGAGCAAGGCTAAAAACGTATATGCTGTATTAAGATTGCTGGGAGAAATATCAATAACTTCAGCTATGCAGATGATGCCACCCTTATGGGCAAAAGTGAAGAGGAACTAAAGAGCCTCTTGGTGAAAGTGAAAGGAGAGTTAAAAAGCTGGCTTAAAGCTTAGCATTCAAAAAACAAAGATCATGGCATCTGATCCCATCAGTTCATGGCAAATAGATTGGGGAAACAATGGAAACCATGACAAAATTTATTTTCTTGGGCTCCAGAATCACTGCGGATGGTGAGTGCAGCCATGAAATTAAGATGATTGCTATTTGGAAGAAAAGCTCCATGACTAATCTAGACAGTATTAAAAAGCAGAGACATTACTTTTCTGACAAAGATCCATCTAGTCAAATCTATGGTTTTTCCAGTAGAAATGTATGGATTTGAGAATTGGAACACAAAGAAAGCTGAATGACAAAGAATTGATGTTTTTGAACTGTGGTGTTGGAGAAGATTCTTAAGACTCCCTTGGACTGCAGGGAGATCAAACCAGTCCATCCTAAAGGAAATCATTTTTGAATATTCATTGAAAGGACTGATGCTGAAGCTGAAGATCCAATACTTTGGTCACCTGATGTGAAGAACTAACTCATTGGAAAAGACCCTGATGCTGGGAAAGATTGANGATCAAACCAGTCCATCCTAAAGGAAATCATTTTTGAATATTCATTGAAAGGACTGATGCTGAAGCTGAAGATCCAATACTTTGGTCACCTGATGTGAAGAACTAACTCATTGGAAAAGACCCTGATGCTGGGAAAGATTGAAGGCAGGAGGAAAACAGGATGACAGAAGATGGGAGAGTTGAATGGCATGTCCGACTTGATGGACATGAGTTTGAGCAAGTTCTAGGAGGTGGTGAATCACTGTTTTCAGAAAAATTGTTTGTGTTATAATTTTATGACTTTGGAAAACACACAAACTTGAATCCTTATTTTCAGAAAAACTGTGCTTCTCTTACTGTGACCTATAATAATTTGATAAATTATGTCTTTATAAACAAATATAATCATTTATTGATTTATTAAATTTTATCAAGCATCATCGCAGAACACAATGCTGTGAGACTAATATCATTTACTAGAAAAAACCATAAACAACACAGAAAGAAGGAGATTAAACAATACATTTCTAAATAATGAACAGGTTACTGAAGAAATCAAAGGGAAATCAAATGACAATGAAAACATGACAATTCAAAATCTATCATTTCAGTTCAGTTGCTTAGTCGTGTCCTGTGCTTTGTGACTCCATGTACTGCAACACACCAGGCCTCCCTATCCATCACCAAGTCAAGGAGTTTACTCAAATTCATGTCCTTTGAGTCAGTGATGCCATCCAACCATCTCATCCTCTGTTGTACCCTTCTGTTCCCACCTTTGATCTTTCCCAGCATCGGGGTCTTTTCCAATGAGTCAGTTCTTCACATCAAGTGGCTGAAGTATTGAGTTTCAGCTTCAGCATTAGTCCTTCCAGTGAATATTCAGGAATGATTTTCTATAGGATGGAGTGGTTGGATCTCCTTCCTATCAAAGGAACTCTCAAGAGTCCTCTCCAACACCAAAGTTCAAAAGCATCAGTTCTTCAGGGCTCAGCTTTCTTTATAGTTCAACGCTCACATCCATACATGACTAGTGGGAAAACCATAGTTTCACTAGATGGAATTTGCTGGCAATGTAATATCTCTACTTTTTAATATGCTGTCTAGGTTGGTCATAACTTGTCTTCCAAGGAGCAAGCATCTTTTAATTTCAGGGCTGCAGTATCATCTTCAGTGAATTTGGAGCTCCTCCCCCCCACACCCAAAATAAAGTCTGTCACTTTTTCCACTGTTTCCTCATCTATGTGCCATGAAGTGATGGGACCAGATGCCATGATCTTAGTTTTCTGCATGCTGAATCTTAAGCCAACATTTTCACTTCCTTTTTTCACTTTCACCAAGAGGCTCTTTAGTTCTTCTTTGCTCTCTGCCATAAGGGTGGTATCATCTGCTTATCGGAGGTTATTGATATTTCTCTTGGCAATCTTGATTCCAGCCTGTGCTTCATCCAGTCCAGTGTTTCTCATGATGTACTCTGCATATAAGTTAAATAAGCAGGCTTACAATCTACAACCTTGATGTACTCCTTTCCAGATTTATAACCAGTCTGTAGTTCCATGTCCAGTTATAACTGTTGCTTCTTGACCTGCATACAGATTTCTCAGGAGGCAGGTCAGGTGGTCTGGTATTCCCACCTCTTAAGTAATTTTCCACAGTTTGTTGTGATCTACACAGTCAAATGGCACTCCACTCCAGTGCTCTTGCCTGGAAAATCCCATGGATGGAGGAGCCTAGTAGGCTTCAGTCCATAAGGTCACGAAGAGTCGGACACGACAGAGCAACTTCACTTTGACTTTTCACTTTCATGCATTGGAGAAGGAAATGGCAACCCACTCCAGTATTCTTGCCTAGATAATCCCAGGGATGGGGGAGCCTGATGGGCTTCCGTCTTTGGGATGGCACAGAGTCGGACACGACTGAAGCGACTTAGCAGCAGCAGCAGCAGCACACAGTCAAAGGCTTTGACATAATAGTCAATAAAGCAGAAGTAGATGTTTTTCTGTAACACTTTTTTTTTTTTTTAATGATCCAATGGATGTTGGCAATTTGATCTCTGATTCCTCTGCCTTTTCTAAATCCATCTTGAACATCTGGTTCATGGTTCATGTACTGTTGAAGCCTGGCTTGGAGTAATTTGAGCATTACTTCAGCATGTGAGATGAGTGCAACTGTGTGGTTGTTTGAACATTCTTTGAAATCACCTTTGGGATTGGAATGAAAACTGACCTTTTCCAGTCCTGTGGCCACTGCTGAGTTTTCCAAATTTGCTGATTCACAGCATCATCTTTTAGGATTTGCAATAGTTGAACTGGCATTCCATCACCTCCACTAGATTTGTTCATAGTGATGCTTACTAAGTGATGAATTCATAGTGGCATTCCATCACCTCCACTAAATAAGTTCATAGTGACTTCACATTCCAGGATGTCTGGCTCTAGGTGAGTGATCACACAATCATGATTATCTGGGTTGTGAAAATCTTTTTTTTTTTCTTTTACTTTACAATACTGTATTTGTTTTGCCACACATCAACATGAATCTGCCACGGGTGTACACGTGTTCCCAACCCTGAACCCCCCTCCCACCTCCCTCCCCATACCATCTCTCTGGGTCATCCCAGTGCACCAGCCCCAAGCATCCTGTATCCTGCATCGAACCTAGAGTGGTGATTCATTTCTTATATGATATTATACATGTTTGGGTGGGATGATTTGGGAGAATGGCAGTGAAGATCTTTTTTATACAGTTCTTCTGTGTATTCTTGACACGTCGTCTTAACATCTTCTGCTTCTGTTAAATCCATATCACTTCTGTCCTTTATTGAGCCCATCTTTGCATTAAATGTTCCCTTGATATCTCGAATTTTCTTGAAGAGATATCTAGTCTTTCTCATTCTATTGTTTTCCTCTATTTCTTTGCACTGAGGAAGGCTTTCTTAACTCTCCTTGCTATTCTTTGGAACTCTGCATTCAAATGGGTATAACTTTCCTTTTCTCCTTTGCATTTTGCTTCTCTTCTTTTCACAGCTATTTGGAAGACCTACTCAGACAGCCATTATGCTTTTTTGCCTTTCTTTTTCTTGGGGATGGTCTTGATCCCTGTCTTCTGTACAGTGTCACAAACCTCCATCCATAGTTTATCAGTCACTCTGTCAATCAGATCTGGTTCCTTAAATCTATTTCTCACTTCCACTGTATAATTGTAAGGTATATAATTTAGGTCATACCTGAATGGTCTAGTGTTTTTTCCTATTATCTTCCATTTAAGTATGAATTTGCCAATAAGGAGTTCATGATCTGAGCCACAGTCAGCTCCTGGTCTTGTTTTTGATGATGGCATAGAGCTTCTCCATCTTTGGCTGCAAAGAATATAAGGAATCTGATTTCGGTGTTGTCCATCTGGTGATGTCCATGTGTAGAGTCTTCTGTTGTGTTGTTGGGAGAAAGTATTTGCTATGACCAATGTGTTCTCTTGGCAAAACTCTATTAGCCTGTGCCCTGTTTCATTCTGTACTCCAAGGCCAAATTTGCCTGTTACTCCAGGTGTTTCTTGACTTCCTACTTTTGCATTCCAGTCCCCTATAATGAAAAGGACATCTTTTTTGGGAGTTAGTTCTAAAAGGTCTTGTAGGTCTTCATTGAACCATTCACCTGCAGCTTCTTCAGTGTTACTGGTCAGGGCATAGACTTGGAGTACTGTGATACTGAATGGTTTGCCTTGGAAATGAACAGAGATCATTCTGTCATTTTTGAGATTGCATCCAAGTACTGCATTTTGGACTCTTTTGTTGACTAGATGGCTACTCCATTTTTTCTAAGGGATTCCTGCCCACAGTAGTAGATATAATGGTCATCTGAGTTAAATTCACTCATTCCAGTCCATCTTAGTTTGCCGATTCCTAAAATGTCAACGTCCACTCTTGCCATGTTCTGTTTGACCACTTCCAATTTGCCTTGATTCATGAACCATATTCTAACACACATATACATAATCTAGAAAAACAGTAACAAAGAATTTATTTACAGGGCAGCAGTGGAGTCATAGACAGCAGACTTATGGACTTGGGGGGGAAGGAGACGGTATGGAAAGAATAACATGAAAACTTACATACCATATATAAAATAGAGAGCCAATGGGTATTTGCTGTATGCCTCAGGAATCTCAAAAGGTGTCTCTAGACCTCGCCTAGAGGGGTGGTATGGGAAGGGAGATATGAGGGAAGTTCAAAAGGGAAGATATATATGTATACCTGAGGTTTGATGGAAAACAAGAGAAAAAAAAATGAAAGAAATAATGGCATTTACAGCAACATAGATGGACCTAATGATAGTCATACTAAGTGAAATAAGCCAGAGAATGGCTAATATCATATGATTCACTTATATGTGAAAGATAAGGGAAAATAGATAAAAATTAATTTATTTACCAAACAGAGATAGATTCACACACATAGAAAACAAATTTATGGTTACCAAAGAGAAAACCAGAGGAGGAATTAATTAGGAGTTTGGTGTTAATATGTACACATTATTATATATAAAACAAATGACAAATCAGGGCCACTATAAGAGCAAACAAAAAAACAAACAAAACCTCAAGTATTCTCAAGCTCTGGGTATTAGGATTGGGATGTTTTGGTTGCCATTTTTCTGCCTATCACAGTAAATAATCATCAAACAAATCAACTACAACTACAAATCAACTACAAATGAACTGTCACCACAAAACATTAAATGCAAATGATTATCCTGAAAATATTATATATAATCTGATGTCCTTTTTATAAAGTTAAAACACTTCAAATGTATATATTTAAAATACATTGAAGCATTTTAGAAATGTGAGTTTGGGGCACTCTAATGGTATTGCCAAAAAAGGTTAATGGGATTGGAATGAGTAAGATGAAATTTTGGAACCTCTACAATGATGCTTCAGAAATAATTTATTTTGTCTTGCTCATCATGTGAGTTTTAACAGTAAGCTGATGATTCTCTGTGACATGAAACATTTTATACAACTCATAGAAAATTTAAAACAATATTATTGCCATTCAGGACAAAAATACATACATTAAACTATGTATATGCAACTCTATATATGGAAATGATTGTTAGAAAATAGAAAAGTAGATTAATTTGAAAGCAATGATCTGGATTTTCAGAGTCAGGCCATACAGCGTCATTTTGGTGAGTACTCACATTGCATTTTGGTGCTTTTCTCAGTGCAATTAATCTAATTTAGACCTGAGTGGATGGAGTTATAGATAAAATTATGATTGACTGGCTTTCAGCTTAGTGTTTTCCCTTTGAATAGTCATACACAAGAGAATTTCTCCATATTACAGCATGAGAGGTAGGATTAAATAGGACCATGTGCTACCTCTCTCTTCAGAACATCTGAACGTAGTTTCATCTGTTCAGTTCAGTTCATCTGTACTAGTAAGAATTTCAGAAACTGTGCATGAAATCACTTGTATGTTTAAGAAGCAAGATATTTAGTTCAGAGTGGAAGTATCAATTTAAATTACTGGTCACTTAAGAGGTCTGGGCATCCTCAAATTATTTTATAATGACTTGTACACATAATATACGTCATGCTCTTCAGTGTTTTCTCAGTTCCATTATCTTATTAGGACTATCTAGTGATATTTTATGATGGCTGACAAAGCATAATTAGTACCATTCTACAAATGAGGATGCTGAGATACGGCAAGACTAAATACTTCATATGAGTTTAAACCTCATCACCATCTGATGATACATTTCATACTAAAATTCAAGTCTTTCAAGTCTTCAAAATTCTAGCTATATTAGTTAATATTTGTTACAACAAATACCAAAATTTATAGTAGTTTGCATATGATAAGAGCCTTTCACTTAGAGTCCAAAGTAAGTCCTCCTAATTGGGCAATTTTCTCCAAGTGTGAATTAAGGACACAAACGTTATCAGTAGTTTTTAAAGAGATCATCCCTATCTGCATCAGGAAGTATAAGAGAAAAGAATGTGGAAGATTTATACAGTCCAGCCCCAGAAGTGGCATGCATCATTTCCACTCATGTTAAACTTGTAGAGCTCAGTTTAATTCCCCCAAAAGACTGGGGAATGTCATCTAGTTGTGTCCCCAGGAAGAAAAACTGCTCATAAGTTTGGTGAACAAGTAGTCTATTTTTGCTCTACTGGCCAAGCACTCTTTCTGCTATTCCAAGTTACCACCCAGGTTAATTTATATCCATCTTCTCTACCAAAGTCATGATAATCTGAAGACTGATGAGTTTATTCTTTGTTAGAATCTCTAATAGGCCCAGTGGTGGTTTAGTTGTTAAGTTGTGTCCAACTCTTACAACCCTGTGAACTGTAGTCTACCAGGCTCCTCTGTCCATAGGATTCTCCAGGCAAGAATACTTGGGTGTTCTTCCTTTTCCAGGAGATCTTCCTCACTCAGGAATTGAACTCGGGTCTCTGGCATTGCAGGCAGATTCTTTACTGACTGAGCTATGAGGGAATAGGGCCAGTGACCATGTTCAATAAGTGATATCAGTGTGTTTGTTGACACAGATCTAAATGGGGTTCTCCAATAAGCAGACAAGGCTTTAATGTTAACCTTGCCATGGTTAACACTGCAATGACCACCTGAATAAAGACATGGGTAAATAGATTGTTCCATTTCTTTTCACAAAACTCTGACACCAAATGTATGGGAGATTATTTTATTCACACTAATTGATTCTCCAACTCTCAATACTAACTGGGTGATTGACAGTTCAATTCAATTCTGCTACTTACTACCCAGAGTAATAGATGCATAGGACAAGGTATGGTGAAAGGAATGCAGGCCTCCCTGTCCTCTCCAGGTGAGTCACTTTCCCAGCACCTAAATGTGATCACTACTCTGGAAGCTCTGCAAATCCTGTTTAGAGTTCTTTTGTTTTTGTTTTTTACAAGATTACCATTATATAGTCATAGTCAATTTAATCATTGATCATTGATAATGGAACTCACTGTCCTCCCTAAAGGTCTGGAAATAGGGTTGAAACCTATTGACCTATGGTCAACACTGAAATCAACACCCTCTAATCATATGGTTGGACTTTCTAGTGACCAGCCCTCTTCCTGAAGTTATCTAGTAGTTTTTCAGCCAATGAATTCCTCAGCCAAATCTGATCAACTTACCAAGGCACTTATCATTCATTCTAAAAATTTTAGGCACTCTTTTTCAAATTTGTATAACATAGGATGCTCTTATCATCTCTATCAATTAGGAAATTCCAAAGGTTTTAGAAGCCTTTTTGCCAAAAAACCATGGACTAAGATTAAATATAGACTTCCCTGGTGGCTCAGACAGTAAAGCGTCTGTCTACAATGCAGGAGACCTGGGTTCAATCCCTGGGTTGGGAAGACCCCCCTGGAGAAGGAAATGGCAATCCACTCCAGTACTATTGCCTGGAAAATCCCATGGACAGAAGAGCTTGGCAGGCTACAGTCCATGGGGTCGCAAAGAGTCGGACACGACTGAGTGACTTCACTTTCACTTTCAAAATTAAATATATATATCTAATTATATCACAATATCACATATACACACCAGTTTTATAGATGTTACACATAAATGGGCTCCCTGGGAGCCACAATGGTAAAGAATCTGCCTGCCAATACATGAGAGGTAAGAGACATGGTTTCAACCCCTGAGTTGGGAAGATCCTCTGGAACTGTTGTTATTCAGTCACTGAAGAAGGTGAAGTTGAACGGTTCTGTGAAGACCTACAAGACCTTTTAGAACTAACACCCCCAAAAGATATCCTTTTCATTATAGGGGACTGGAATGCAAAAGTAGGAAGTCAAGAAACACCTAGAGCAACAGGAAAATTTGGCCTTGGAATATGGAATGAAGCAGGGCAAAGACTAATAGAGTTTTGCCAAGATAATGCACTGGTCATAGCTAACATCCTCTTCCAACAACACAAGAAAAGACTCTACACATGGACATCACCAGATGGTCAACACTGAAATCAAATTGATTATATTCTCTGCAGACAAAGATGGAGAAGCTCTATACAGTCAACAAAAACAAGACCAGGAGCTGACTGTGGCTCAGATCATGAACTCCTTATAACCAAATTCAGACTTAAATTGAAGAAAGCAGGGAAAACCAGACCATCCAGGTATGACCTATATCAAATCCCTTATGATTATAGGGTGGAAGTGAGAAATAGATTTAAGGGCCTAGATCTGATAGAGTGCCTGATGAACTATGGAATGGGGTTCATGACATTGTACTGGAGACAGGGATCAAGACCATCCCCATGGAAAAGAAATGCAAAAAAGCAAAATGGCTGTCTGGGGAAGCCTTACAAATAGCTGTGAAAAGAAGAGAAGCAAAAAGCCAAAGAGAAAAGGAAAGATAAGCACCTGAATGTAGACTTCCAAAGAATAGCAAGAAGAGATAAAAAAGTCTTCTTCAGCGATCAGTGCAAAGAATTAGAGGAAAAGAACAGAATGGGAAAGACTAGAGATCTCTTCAAGAAAATTAGAGTTACCAAGGGAACATTTCATGCAAAGATGGGCTCAATAAAGGACAGAAATGGTATGGACCTAACAGAAGCAGAAGATATTAAGACGAGATGGCAAGAATGCACAAAACTGTACAAAAAGGATCTTCACGACCCAGATAATCACGATGGTGTGATCACTCTTCTAGAACCAGACATCTTGGAATGTGAAGTCAAGTGGGCCTTAGAAAGCATCACTATGAGTTCATGTACACCCGTGGCAGATTCATGTCAATGTATGCCAAAACCAATAGAGTACTGTAAAGTAAAATAAAGTAAAATGGAAGCTCTAAATAAATAAATTAAAAAAAAAAGCATCACTATGAACAAAGCTAGTGGAGGTGATGGAATTCCAGTAGAGCTATTTCAAATCCTGCAAGATGATGCTGTGAAAGTGCT
>SJYX01020340.1:501275-559532 GCA_006410675.1 Oreotragus oreotragus
GATTGCTGGGAGAAATATCAATAACCTCAGATATGCAGATGACACCACCCTTATGGCAGAAAGTGAGGAGGAGCTAAAAAGCCTCTTGATGAAAGTGAAAGAGGAGAGTGAAAAAGTTGGCTTAAAGCTCAACATTCAGAAAACGAAAATCATGGCGTCTGGTCCCATCACTCCATGGGAAATAGATGGAGAAACAGTGGAAATAGTGTCAGACTTTATTTTTTTGGCTCCAAAATCACTGCAGATGTTGATTGCAGCCATGAAATGAAAAGACGCTGACTCCTTGGAAGAAAAGTTATGACTAACCTAGATAACCTGTTCAAAAGCAGAGACATTACTTTGCCGACTAAGGTCTGTCTAGTCAAGGCTATGGTTTTTCCTGTGGTCATGTATGGATGTGAGAGTTGGACTGTGAAGAAGTCTGAGTGCCAAAGAATTGATGCTTTTGAACTGTGGTGTTGGAGAAGACTCTTGAGAGTCCCTTGGACTGCAAGGAGATCCAACCAGTCCATTCTGAAAGAGATCAGCCCTGGGATTTCTTTGGAAGGAATGATGCTAAAGCTGAAACTCTAGTACTTTGGCCACCTCATGCAAAGCGCTGACTCATTGGAAAAGATTTTGATGCTGGGAGGGATTTGGAGTTGAAGAAGAAGGGGACGACCGAGGATGAGATGGCTGGATGGCATCACGGACTTGATGGACATGAGTCTGAGTGAACTCCAGGAGTTGGTGATGGACAGGGAGCCCTGGCGTGCTGTGATTCATGGAGTCACAAAGAGTTGGACATGACTGAGCGACTGAACTGAACTGAACTGAAGTTAAGATGTGTGAAGATGGAAGAAGTTTCTTCATGATATTGCATTTAATAACATTGTCCATTTTATTAAGCATATTTTATATGTCAGATAGCGTTCCAATACTTAGCAGGAGGGTGACACAAGAGGGAAATACAGTGACATTCTATATCACTCACATGGACAGGATGTGTATGTTTGCCCCACTGCAATTATATCATTGATCTTGAATTTTCTTAAGGACCTTATGAACAAATAAATACTTCATGAACTGCTACAGCTACAGTTATCTTTGGTACATGAAGGACAGATAAAGAAAATAGTAAAGTGATCTATGGTGTGTTTTGCCCTCTTCATGGAAACTGGATTAGGTCAAGTGATTGGATGAAGAACTCACATACATTTTCTTGTAAAATCAGAGTCTAATCAAATCCTCTGCAATTGCAACGGTCACATATAGAAATCTACTCTTCAGCCTTAGTTCCTAAAGGCAAAACATACGTCAGCCCATGTACTCAACCAGCTCCTCATCATTCTGTACTGCCTCTGTGAGTATTCTGTGTACCTTCTCAGAAGCTCCTACTTGTCCCCTTGCTCTTCTCTTTTCTAGATAGCAACCTCTGAAGAAGCTATGTAAGTTCCTAAACCTGTTACAAAAGCAAGCTTGTTATTCCGTTTCATTGAACAGAGCAAGATGGGATTCTGTTATGAAAATACATTTTTCAGTAGCCAGTGACAAAGTGTATCCCCATACTACAATTCATCTTTGGAGGTGAACCATGCTGCTAACCTAAACAAGACCTAGTCTGGCTTCTGATATGCTGCATTCTCATCAACCTTGTAGACTAATCAAGTATTTTTAGGAGCTTTTTCAATGATTGATCTATTACTTCAAATGAAATAAAGTAAAAAATGTTTTAATATTTAATATATTAATATTTTATAATATTTAATATATTAATATATAATAAAAAATAAAGTAAAAAATATTTTACTTCCAGGAAATAAAAGTTTCCTGGAAATCTACTATACAAAAAATAAGAAGCTATCTACTATGCAGTGTGCTTCCCTAAGGCTCAAATGGTAAAGAATCTGCCTGTGATGCAGGAGACCAGTGTTTGACCCCTGGGTTGGGGAAGATCCTCTGGAGAAGGGAATGATAATCCACTCCAGTATTCTTGCCTGGAGAATTCCACGGACAGAGAAGCCTGGTGGCCTACAATTCGTGGGGTCACAAAGAGTTGGACACAACTGAATGACTAACGGTCACAGATTATGCAAAAATAAATAAAGTAGATAAAAGTTTAGCTACTACCTTTGCAAGTGGCCCCAGAGAAATCACCACACACCCCTAAGGCTTTATTTTTGGGGGTGTAAATCCACTATACTAATCCAGCGACATGGGTTTTGGCCTTTCCTCCCAGCCTCTGGAAATTTATAGGCATTCTTCCTGCTACCCTAGACCTCCTTCAGAATAGTATTTTATACTGATGTCCCAAAACTTAAATGAGGCTTTTAGGCCTCTGTCATCCCTCTCTTGCCTTGAAAGTAGGCCTCATTCTGAATAGAAAAATTGCCTAGAACTATGATGCAACTTGGAACTTCCTGCTTCTACACTCTTCCCTACCTCAATAGACCATGAAGGTGATTGCTGTTGTTTGATTCAATGCTCCAGCTTTAACTCTACATAAGGACACACCAACTTCAAGTGTATAGAAGTAGCCAATATACGTGCGTCTTGCTGATTCTGTTTGTGATGCTAATTTTCTTGCTGTTCACATTGTTTGCACTGTTTGCTGAACCCAGGGTAGCAAGGCACAAGCTAAGAGGCTGGAAGAAGACTTGATGAGCTGTAGGAACTTTACACATGTTTATTCTCTCCTGGCTGACACAAGCAGCCATAGCAGCAACCATAACATAAACATAATGGAGCCACAGCATAGCCATAACACAACCTCATAAAACAACCATGATGCAGCTCCAATGTAGCCCCAGTGCTGTAGCAGCCAGGGCTCTCACATGAAGCTCAAACAGGCATATTACACAAAGTAACCCATGACCAAGTGAGTATCTTGTGACAAAACATGTGCAATGCTATAAGTGGTCCCAGCTGTCACATAAACCTCATGATGTGCATGTGCAGTGGTATAAGTGATCTCAGCTGTTACCTAATCATTATTTACAAAACACGGGGCAAGAGTGAGAGGCCTTGGGTTTAGAGAGCCTGACCATGCCATCTTGATTAATTTTCACTTTCCCTAGATTGTGAAAATTGAGATATCCAAATTAGGGATAGTCAGATCCCAGTCTGGAGTCTCTCCACCCTGTTTGCAATTTGGCCCGAGTGTTGTATTCTTTTCACTGGCTAAAAAGTTCTTCTAGAAGTTTCCTAGGCTCCCTGCCCATGAGAGTGCTAAACACTTCAGCATTGGCTACTGAAAAAGGTATTTTCATGACATAGTCCCCACTTGGATGTACCCTGTTCAGTGAGAAGAAATAGAAAGCCTAGTCTTATCCAGTATGTCTGCTGAAGTGGAGACCTTAAGGTGAATTATGAAACCATAATTCAGACAAGGACTTATGTTCTAAGGAGAGGTGGATGAGGCTACATAATGCTGGTGGTGACTGCCCAGAACATTGATCTGTCTTAGGTCCAGCATAGCCACCCTGAGTACAGAAAGGAGTGGGTCTTCATAAACATATAGCTTAATTCTTCCATGTGCATTAAGGAGTTAACAAATTGGGTTAAAATGCAAGAAGAACAAGGAGGCAAGTGGAGACATCTTTGGTGACATATTTCAACATAGGATTCAAGCAGATATGTTAAGGAATAAAAAGTATACAACGGTAATATAACAATGGAGCCCTGTAAGAGTGGACATGGTTGTTTCCTCTACCCTTTCACACAGTTTAAAAAATTGTATTATATTGAAAAAGGCTATCTTTCTAAGCCCTATGCCAACACACACACACAGACACACACAGGTTCAGATAAGTGTGCACATGTGCACCTATTCTTATTCAAATAAAATATTAGTTAATATTTGAAATTTTCTATAGTTTCATGTTGAGCATTGATTTTAATTCTGAGTGGCTGACCTTGAGGTTCAACTATTTTAGCACCACTCCGTATTATTATTATTTTTTTACATATATATGGAATTTATTTTTTTAAAATTTTATTTTATTTTACTTTACAGTACTCTACTGGTTTTGGCATACATTGACATGAACCCGCCACAGGTGTACACGAACTCCCAAACATGAACCCCCCCTCCCTCCTCCCACCCCACATCATCCCTCTGGATCATCCCCATACACCAGCCCCAAGCATCCTGCATCCTGCATCGAACACAGACTGGAGATTCATTTCTACATGATAGTACACATATTTCAATGCTATTCTCCCAAATCATCCCACCCTCTCTCCCTCTCCCTCTCCCTCAGAGTCCAAATGTCCACTCTACACATCTGCGTCTCTCTTGCCTCCTTATTATTCTTGACATGCATATAGACTAAGGAGTTCTTACTTAAAAGATTTCATTGAGATCTGATATGACAAGGAAACTTAGTTGACTGCTCCATAGTTTTGATAGTTTTATTTAAGCCTGAAGAACAACGGTTATTGATGCTGTGGAGTTTAAAGGAATTGCATTTTCAGTTGTTAGGGTACAGAAAGAAAGTCAAGTCAATTTTCTTTTTTAGAGAAACACTATCAATGAACCAAGCATGAAAGGGGGATAGATTTAAAACCATTTTTCTTTTTTTTGCCACCAGATGGTGTTTGTCTGCTTCTAGTTGCTATCAGTAAGTTAACACAAGATTCTGTATGCACAGAAGCAGTGATTCCTGAACATTTTAGAATCATTATAGCACATTTTATAGGTTCAGCTAAACAGAGGACTCTGGCTGATTATGATTAAACATACTGATACTAAATTACATATTGATCTCATGAATATCAATGCACACAAAGAATCAAAGAGAACAATGTCTGTAACTACAAGGAGCCTTTTAATTTTTGATGATAATAGGGCCAGTTTTTAGTGGAACATTAGGCAGAAGATTGAACTCTCTCAGCTGATTTTCATCATGTAGTAAATAGATTTTATTTTTCCTTTCATAATATTAGACATTAATTATAGAATATGTCTAATTTTCTGACATACATAGCTAGCAAAGTTCTTAAAAATACCTTAAAAAGTATTCAAATGTCTTAAAAAGAAAATATTTTTCTCAGTATTTTATTAGAACTGTAAACATCACTTGTTTCCATTTCTTTGAATGTTTACTGTTCAGTAAAAGAGACAGATGAACTGTACTGAATTCATCAAATACAAAAATTATAAAAGTTATTTTGAATAGAAAATATGTTGGATTAAAAAGAAAGACTGGGTCAGAATGGATGCTATTGTAATATGTGACTATGTACCCAAACTCTTAAGTAGCTTGAGCGTTTATACCCTCACCAATATTTCCAAAGAAGGGGGTAGAGACTTCTGCAGTTTCTTCCAGCATTAAAAATTATGTGATTCTATTATCTTATTAAAATCAGCTATATGAGAGGAAGATGCATTAGTGCAAGTGGGAAATGAGAAGCTCATAGAAGCCAGAAGCTCCATTTGATGATTCACATGTTCCCAGTCATTATGTCTGCAGATCCACTGACTGATGTAGATACTTTATATATTCTCAAACAAAGCCATCAGATGATGCAACATATATAAAGAACTACTTCTAAATTTTGAGCTGTGTGTTTGACTGATCTTGAGGAGACAATAAATAATGAAAAGATTTGTATTATAAGAGGAAGGAAATTGTTTTTTATAAAAATAGAAATAAAGTATTACTTATTATTGGCAGATTGTTAAGTAATTTGAAAAACATTGTGCCCTAGGGTTACTAAATTGATTAGAATGCCTTTGGAAATTATAGTGTAGAAAATGCATAAAGAATAGATAAGCATTTCTTAGGGCCTCAGATATCTTCATAGAGCTTTTGTCTTTAAAGAGTTTCCAAAACATTGCAATAGATTTAAATATCACAATGGATTCATTCTTTCTTCTCCATCATTTGGGTTTGCTGCCAGAGTTCTCTGTGCCACGTTAGAGAGGAAACCAACAAAGTTTATGGTCACAACAAGGTCAAGGAATTAACAAAAATGTAGGCAATGTAAAGAAACATAGCCCAATTGATTCAGAATTACCAGGTTCCTTCAGTGGCCTTATGTGCTTACCAATTACATCAACTGTGAAATTCACTCTAGAGGTATATTTATAAAAGTAGGTAAATAGCAAAGGGGAAAATGCCTACTACTCTTCATGTTGTGTCTTAATATCCTCATTTAGATCTATTATATTCTCAGGCGAATACTAAATACATTCAATACTAAGACTTAACTAGTGGAATTATATCAATTTTATATTGTAGCTCACTTTGACCATTGCATTTTATCCCTATTCTTCTTTATCTAAAGATAAGCATTGTGTCCACTGTCCTCAGTGGTCTTCACAAATTCACAAACTCTTCCTACTAAAGAACTATAAACATAATGCTTGGGTTTTGTGTTTAGGAAATGTTCATTGCTGTAATGAAATGGTGCTGTCATTTAGGTGAATAAAAATCATCAAAAATAAATATTAGAGATTACTTGTTCAGAGTTTTGAAGTAACTGAGAAGATGACAGTGTTAGATTTTTAATATATCAATCTCCAACACATTTTTGTTATAAAAGGCATATTGCATAATGAAATAAAATTTAAAAGAACAGAAATAGATCATAAATAAAATGTTTTACATGTTACAGAATTATGGTGTACAGAGGGCCTCTGTACAATTTTTTTGCTGTCATTCATCCTAAGTTGTGTCCAACTTTTTACCACACTATGGACTGCAGCACACCAGACTTCCCTCTCCTTCACTATGTCCTGGAATTTGCTCAAATGCATGTCCATTGAGTCAGTGATGCCATCCGACGATCTCATCCTCTGTTGTCCCCTTCTCCTCTTGCTATCAATCTTTTCCAGCAAAAAGGTATTTTTCAGTGAGTTGATTCTTCACATCAGGTGGCCAAAGTAATGGAGCTTCAGTTTCAGCATTAGTCCTTCTAAAGAATATCCAGGGTTGATTTCCTTTGGGATTGACTGCTTTGATCTCCTTGCTGTTCAGAGGATTGCTGAGAATCTTCTCCAGCAGCACAGTTTGAAAGCATCAGTTCTTTGGTGCTTAACCTTCTTTGTGGTCCAACTCTCACATCCATACATGACTACTGGAAAAACCACAGCTTTGATAAGATGGAAATTTGTAAGCAATGTGATGTCTCTGCTTTTTAACACCTGCTAAGGTTTGTAATAGCTTTTCTTCCACGGAGCAAGTATCTTTTAATGGCATGGCTGCAGTTACCATCCACAGTGATTTTGGAGTCCAAGAAAATAATCTTCCCCTTTTTCCAATTTTTCCCCATCTGTTTGTCATGAAGTGATGCCAGGCTTCTCTGTTCATGGGTATTCTCCAGACAAGCATACTGGAGTGGCTTGCCATTTCCTTCTCCAGGGGTCTTCCCAACCAGAAATTGAACTCAGGTCTCCTGCATTGCAGGTAGATTCTTCATCAACTGAGCTATGAGGGAAGCCCTGAAGTGATGAAACCAGATGCCATAGTCTTAGTTTTTGAGTGTTGAGTTTTAAGTCAGTTTTTTCACTCTCATCTTTCACCTTTATCAAGAGGATCTTACTCTGCTTTCTGTGATTATGGTGGTATTACCTGAATTTCTGAGGTTGTTGATATTTGTCCTGGCAATCTTGATTCCAACTTGTGATTCATTTAGCATAGCATTTTGCATGATGTACTCTACACCAGGCTCCTCCATCCATGGGATTTTCCAGGCAAGAGTACTGGAGTGGGGTGCCATTGCCTTCTCCCACATATAAGTTAAATAAACTTTTTTTAGAATTTTCCAGTTTGTTGTCATCCACAAAGTTAAATGCTCTTATGTAGTCAGTGAAGCAGAAGTAGATTTTTTTAAAAAAGAATTCTCTTGCTTTTTCTATGTTTAAACAAATATTGGTAATTTGATCTATGGTCCCTCTGCCTTTTCTAAATTCAGCTTGTATATCTGGAATTTCTCAGTTCATGTATTGTTGAAGCCTAGCTTGAAGCATTTTGAGTGTTACCTTGCTAACATGGCCAGAATACTGGAGTGGGTAGCCTTTCCCTTCTCCAGGGGATCTTCTCAACCCAGGTCTCTTGCACTGCAGGTGGATTCTTTACAAGCTGAGCCACAATAGCATAATCATATTTCAGGGTCTGAAATAGCTCAGCTGGAATTCCATCACCTCCACTGTCTTTGTTCATAATAATGCTTCCTAAGGCTCACTTGACTTCACACTCCAGAATGTCTTGCTTTAGGTGAGTGATCACACCATTGTGATTATCTGGGTCATTAAGAGCTTTATTTGTATCATTAAGACCTTTTGTGTGTATGTGTGTGTGTGTGTGTGTGTGTGTGTGTGTGTATGTGTAGTTCTGTGTGTTCTTGCCACCTTTTTAAAATTTATTCAGCTTCTGTTAGGTCTTTGCCATTTCTGTCCTTTATTGTGCCTATTTTTTCATGAAATGTTCTGTTGATATCTCCAATTTCTTAAAGATCTCTCTAGTCTTTATCATTCTATTGCTTTCCTTTATTGTTTTGCATTGTTCTTCACAAGGCTTTCTTATCTTTCCTTGCTATTCTCTGGAATGCTGCATTCAGTTGGGTGTATCTTTCCTTTTCTCCTTTACCTTTGGCTTCTCTTGTTTACTCAGCTATTTGTAAGGTCTCCTCAGAAAACTGCTTTGCCTTCTTGCATTTATTTTTTTCCTTTTGGGATGGTTTTGGTCACTGCCTCCTGTACAATATTATGAACCTCTGTCCACAGTTCTTTAGGCACTCTTTCTGAGATCTAATCCCTTGAGTCTATTCATCATCTTCACTGTATAATCATAAGGGATTTGATTTAGGCTATACCTGAAAGGTCTTGTGGTTTTCCACACTTCAATATAAGTCTGAATTTTGCAGTAAGGGGCTTGTGATCTGAGCCAGAGATTCAAGCTCATTACATGTTTTGTGCATTTTATTTCTATCATTATTACATTATTAGAACAGTTTCACCTGATTAGATTTCATAGCTTGGAGACCCATGCTGTAAGGTTAAAAAAAAATTGCAATAAGACAATAATGAGATATAAAGACATATTTCATTGTTAATTTTTTATTTTGAACATTTGTATTGCTATACCTGACTTTTGAGAGTGGAAAAGGTGCTTCATTTAGAATGGGTTCAGTTACATGGAGATTACAGCTATTTCTCCTGGGGTAGTGAATTGTTTCTTAGTATAGTAAAATTGGAAGGAAGCTTAAACTTCATGAAGTGCTAAATTTCCCCAATCCTACCTTTCCAATCAGATTTTAGGTAATGGTTCCAGCTCTGGAAATTTACTCTAAATGCATTATATATATAAAATAAAGCTTCAAAGTTGCTATAAAATTCCTAGAATTGCCAGGTGAAATCTCTGACTTCTATCTGTTAATTTGTTTTGTAATACAATGGGAAAAACATTCAAAATTCATATTAATTTTATGTAGAAGTTAAAAAAGTTTTCATTTTCACATTTTTTAATAATCTTTTTTCAGAACCAATTTCTAGTACTGTCAATTATCATACTAATCACCTATTTTTGTAATATCTGCACCTGGATAAATAAATAGGTCAGAGTTGGTGTGTTACCGTAAATCCAAAGTGACATTGCAGATCTTTCACTCTGAGATAGAATTAAACTGACTGGATATTTGAAAAGTTAAAGTTTAAAAGAAAACTCAGTTTTTGGAAAACATTTTAAATCGTAGGTGCATAATAAGTTATACATGGCTAGTAGGAGGCTTTCTAGATAGTTTACTGTACTTTTTACTGCTTAATGTCTCTGTGATTTAAGATTTAAGAACAAACTGAAATTATTTCAGTCCTTTGAGGTGTTTTGAAACTTGTTTAATGGCTACCTCATGATCAATTTTGCTAAATGTTCCATATTTTAAAAATTACTAGGTATTTTGAACTAGCTCAAATTTATTAATTTGTTTAGATATTGTGCATCTGTGCTGATTTTTATCTTTTTTTTTCAGTTATGAAAAAGTTTTGAAAAAAATTTCCTCTGTATGTGGATTTGTCTATTTCTCACATTGTTTTTACCAACTTTGGCTTTAGAGATTTTTGAAACTGTACTAATGACCATGTAGAAATGTAAAAGCTTCATATCTTCCTAGTATAGTTATAAATTTTTAATTTTTAAATATCCTGTATTATCTTCCAAATACCTTTTTGTTCGACTTAAAGATCTACTTATCTGAAATAGAGAAGTAGAAAAAGAAATACCTACCATTTTTCTGTATATTGTCACCCTGCTTATTTAGCTCACATGCATGGTACATCATGCAAAATGCTGAGTTGAATGAAGCGCAAGGTGGAATCAAGATTACTGGGAGAAATATCAATAACCTCAGATATGAGGATTATACCACCTTTAAGGCAGAAAGTGAAGAGGAACTAAAGAGCCTCTTGATGAAAGAGGAAGAGGAGAGTAAAAAAAAAAAAAACTAGCTTAAAACTCAATATTCAAAAAACTAAGATTGGGAGAATAAGATGGCGGAGAGACAGGTGGATGTGGAATACATATCTCTCCATGGATACATCAGGAATACACCTTTAGATACAGAAATGCGTGCAGAACACCAGCTGAAAGCAGACAGGAGTACCTGACCAGTGGAAAAGAATATATAGAGCCATGCAAAACCCCATAGGATGAAAGAACTATGGGGAAAATCAGAGTGTTACTAGGACTGGACCTGCCCTCATTGGGTGGAGAAACTGATGCAGTGGTCCTATCTCCACAGTGGGGCAATTGTCTGAGTCAGAGGAGAAACATTTAAGGCTGAGAGTGAAACAGCTGATCTGTGGCAACCTAAATGGAATGAGAATCAGACAGTCCTCGCTACAGTCGTATGTACCCTGGACAAGGACACAGGTCCCCTAGAAGACACAGTGGCTGGGAGCTGGAGTTTGGGATTGTGGATCAATTTCAGGGCAAGGGATGCTGTTGACTGTGGAGAGATAGACAGAGGGGATGTGAGGGAGGAGACTGTGGTGGGAAATGCCTGTGGAGGAAAGCCAGGCAGCCATGGAAGCAAGGTGATGCTGCTGAGTCATGTGTAGGGAATGGAGCCATCATCATAGCCTTTCTCTCCCCACACACCAGCATCAGCAGCTGAACGATAGAGAGGCTGGCCCATCAAGTGACTGACACTGAACAACACCACCCACCCAGGGTGACCCTTTAAGTGACTGATGCACCGATCTACAGAGTAGGAGCCTAGCCAGGGTGCCCCTTTAAGTGCCTGACACACTGATTTACAGAGCAGGACCCCACCCAGGGTAACCCTTTAAGTGACTAACGTGCCAATCTAGAACATAGGACCCCAGTCAGGGGGGCCTGTCTATGTGTCTGACATGCCAAACAACAGATACGGACCCCAGGCAATGGAACCCTCTAAGTGCCTGTACCAGCAGAGCTATGGAGAAAGACTAGCCAAAGAGGCCTTCTGATGGCCAGCTACCAGGGAGTTGAAAAAATACTCTGATAGGGCCATAAGTCCTGTGGCTGAGGAAGTCCATATCCCTGCACACTTGGCACCACCAGAGTCCCTGCAACCCAAGCAGCTACACCACCTTTGTGCTCAATCATCACTGGGGCAGAACTGCCATAGCCAAAAAAAGAAAAAACAAAAAACTGTCTGCGGGGTCGCTTCAGTCATATTCCACTCTTTGTTAGCCTGTGGACGGTGGTCTGCCAGGTTTCTCTGTTAGGGGGTGCTCCAGGCAAGAATACTGGAGTGTATTGGGCAATACTGGTTGCCATACCATATCATTCTAGAGCACTGTATTTCCTGCTTTCCTAACCACCAACTCCCCTGAGTACCTAGTGCTGCCATAACCCCTGTGACCCAAGCAGCTACACCACCTCCATACCTGGTCCTCCCTGAGGCAGACCCAAGTCCTCCCAGGCAGCCTCAGGAGCAAACCCCAGGGGACGACCCACATGCAGAGGTGGAAATAAAACCAAAATTGAAGTCCAGGGGCAATATGGCTAAGGAAGAAGACCCAGAACTTTCCCACCAGCTATACAAGCTGCAGATTAAATCCACACAGTCAACTAGGCAGATTTTGTGTCTGCAAAATCTATAAAAGGACATTGAAAGCTCCCACAAAAGAAAACACAATAGTTTTGATAGCTGTGGACATTAGAGGCAAGAACACAGAGTAGGACCAGATTAGAATATCAGCTGCCTCCACAGCAGGTCCAGAGACCAGCATAGTGTTGGAGGGCACCCTAGGGAGGTGTGGTGGACTGTGACTCCCAGTGAGGGAAAGGACCCTGACAGCAGTGACTCAAGATAAACATTTATTATTCTTATGTTTTAATTTGTTCTGTAGTTTCTTTTGAATTTTTTCATTTTTTTCATTAAAAAAATTTTTTTCCTTCCTCCACCCCACNTTCTATACAAATGGAAAGCAAATGAATCCTGGAATAACAATCCTCATATCAGACAAAATAGACCTTAAAATAAAGAATATTACAAGAGACAAGGAAGGACACTATATAATGATCAAAGGATCAATCCAAGAGGAAGACATGACAGTTGTAATCATCTATGCACCCAACATAGCATCCAACCTCAATATATAAGACAAACACTAACAGACATAAAAGGAGAATTTGACAGTAACACAATAATAGTAGAAGACTTTAACACCTCACTCACGCCAATGGACAGACCATCAAAGCCGAAAATTAATAAGGAAACACAAGTCTTAAATGATACATTAGATGAGATGGATCTCATTTATATCTTCAGGACATTCCATCCAATGCAGAAGAATACACCTTCTTCTTAAGTGCCCATGGAACATTCTCCAGGATAGACCACATCTTGCGTCACAAATCAAACCTCAGTAAGTTGAATAAAACTGAAATCATTATCAAGCATCTTTTCTGACCACAATGCTATGAGACTAGATATGAATTACAAGGAAAAAAAATGTAAAAAATACAAACACATGGAGGTTAAACAATACGTTTCTAAATAACCAACAGGTTACTGAAGAAATCAACGGGGAAATAGAAAAATTGCTAGTAACAAATGACAATGAGAACATCGAACTCAAAACCTATGGGATGCAGCAAAAGAAGTTCTAAGAGGGAAGTTTATAGCAATACAATCCTACTGCAAGAAACAAGAAAAACCACAAATAGACAACATAACTTTACACTTAAAACAATTGGAAAATGAAGAACAAAAATTTCAAAAATTAGCAGAAGGAAAGAAATCATGAAGACCAGAGCAGAAATAAATGAAAAAGAAAGAAAAAAATAGTAAATATTAATAAAACTTAAAGCTGTTTCTTTGAGAAGATAAACAAAATTGACAAAACTTTAGCCAGACTCATTAAGAAAATAAGAGAGAAGAATCAAATCTACAAAATTAGAAATGAAAAAGGAGATGTTACAACATACAATGCAGAAATACAAAGGATTGTAAGAGACTATTATGAACAACTTCATGGCAATAAAATGGATAACCCAGAAGAAATGGACAGATTCTTAGAATAGTACAGTCTTCCAAGACTGAGCCAGGAAGATCTAGAAATAATGAGCAACCAATTATAAGGATTGAACTTGAAGATGTGATCAAAAATCTCCCAAAAAACAGAAGTCCAGGCCCAGATGGCTTCACAGAAGAATTCTATCAAACATTTAGAGAAGAGCTAATGCTTATCCTTCTAAAACACTTCCAAAAAACTGCAGAGGAAGGAACACTTCCAAACACATTCTATGAGGTCACCATAACCATGACACCAAAACCAGACAAATACAACAACAAAAAAGAAAACTACAGAGATGTGTATAAGAGACAGGACCAGCACAGTGTTGGAGGGCACCCTAGGGAGGTGTGGTGGACTGTGACTCCCAGTGAGGGAAAGGACCCTGACAGCAGTGACTCAAGATAAACATTTATTATTCTTATGTTTTAATTTGTTCTGTAGTTTCTTTTGAATTTTTTCATTTTTTTCATTAAAAAAATTTTTTTCCTTCCTCCACCCCATTGTAGTTGTCACTTTTATTGGTACTATGAAATTCAAATTAAGCTTTTGAGTTTCTTTTTTTTTTTTTAATCACAATTTGTATGTTATAAACCTGTGCCCTGCATTGGCCTTTTGCAGTTCTGTGGAGTTTTCCTTTTTTTATTTTTTCTTTTCTCTTTTTTAATTTTTAATTTTAATTTTTTAACCTATTATTATTTTTTCCTACATTTATTCATTTAATTGATTTTCCTACTGTTCTTTTCCCTTGCAGTTAATCTTTAATGTATATAAATCTTCTTTATCTACCTCTGTTTAACTTTGCATTTCTATTTTTGCTTTCTTTTTTTCCTTTCCTCTCAACTTATTTGTTAGTTTTGTTTTCATTACTTTATTCCCTACTTGGCATCTTACTTTAGTTTTGTTTTCCAGTTTGTGCTTTAGTTAGTCTTGTTCTTAACTGATAGATGTTATTTTTGGTTTCCTCTGTTCACCAGATCAATCCACTGTACTTTATTTTTGTTGGACTGTTTTGATTCTGTTTATGGATGTCTATGTATACGGGTATATTCCATTATTTTAATTATTATTTACCTAATTTTGTAACTGCCATTTGTCTGGAGTTCATCTTTGGTATCTCGTTTTTGGGTATGTGTTTAATCTCACTTAGTGCCATAACAAACCACCTGTGGAATCTTCATTCCTGACCAGAGATTAAGCCCTGGGCCTTTGGAGAGAGAGCACTGACTCCAAGACCCTAGACTGCCAGAGAACTAACCCTAGGGAGTATCAAACAGTGAGAGCTTCCAATAGGAAACCACTTGAACACAAGACTCATCATCACCCAACCACCAGTAGCACCCTGTGCAGGATGCTACATCCAAACAATATACAAAACAAATCCAATCAATACAAACATACAATACAAACCCAACTTACAATACAAACCCAATCATCAACAGACAGGATTACCACCTCACTCAGCCTTGCCCATCAGAGGAAAAATAAAAAATAAAACAAAACTCAGCAAAAATCTCACCCTATACGAAGCTTACACAAACCAGTGGACCAAACATAGGAGGTCAGAAAACAAAAGAAATAAAGAATTCAGTCTTGAAGCCTGGGAAAAGGAGGCCTCAAACACAATAAGTTAAAAAAAAAAAAAAAGAAAGAAAAGGCAGAGAAATACTGCACAAAGGAAGGAACAGTCTAGAAACACAGAAGTCCACATAAATGAAGTGGAAATAGACAAACCACCTGAAAAAGAATTCAGAATGATAGTAAAGATCAAAAACCTTAAAAACAAAATGGAAGAATCAATTACAAATAGAAGAATTAAAGAATAAACATACAGAGACAACATAATTACTGAAATTAAAAATAGTCTAGAATGAATCAATAGCAGAATACCTGAAGCAGAAGAACGAATCAGTGAGCTGGAAGATAACATGGTGGAAATAACTTCTGAAGAGCAGAATAAAGTAAAAAGAATGAAAAGAACTGAGGATAGTCTCAGAGACCTCTGGGACAGTATCAAATGAAGCAACCTTTGAAGTATAGGGGTCTCAGAAGAAAAAGAGAAAACAAAAGGGTATGAGAAACATTTTGAAGAGATTATAGTTGAAAATTTCCCCAACATGGAAAAGGAAATAGTCAATCAAGTTCAAGAGATGCAAAGAGTCCCATACAGGAAAGACCCAAGGAGAAACACGCCAGTATATGTGCTAGTAAAAAATGACAAGGACTAAACTCAAAGAAAGAATATTAAAAGCAGCAAGGTAAAAGCAACAAGTAACATACAAGGGAAACCCTACACATTTAACAACTGATCTTTCAGCAGAAACTCTTCAGGCCAGAAGGGCATGGCAAGATATATTTAAAGTACTGAAAGAGAAAAATCTACAACCAAGATTACTCTACCTGGCAAGGATGTTATTCAGAATTGATGGAGAAATCAAAAGCTTTTCAGACAAGCAAAAGTTAAGAGAATTTGATACCACCAAACCAGCTTTGTATCAAATGTTAAAGGGATTTATATAGTCAGGAAATACAAGAGAAGGAAAAAGGTCTACAAAATCAAACCCTAAACAATTAAGAAAATGGCAATAGGAACATATTAAATGCTCAAACCAAAAGACACAGACTGGCTGAATGGATATAAAAACAAGACTCATATATATGCTGTCTACAAGAAACCCACTTCAGACCTAAAGACACTTGGGCACTTTAGAAGATGGAAAAAATATATTCTATACAAACGGAAAGCAAATGAATCCTGGAATAACAATCCTCATATCAGACAAAATAGACCTTAAAATAAAGAATATTACAAGAGACAAGGAAGGACACTATATAATGATCAAAGGATCAATCCAAGAGGAAGACATGACAGTTGTAATCATCTATGCACCCAACATAGCATCCAACCTCAATATATAAGACAAACACTAACAGACATAAAAGGAGAATTTGACAGTAACACAATAATAGTAGAAGACTTTAACACCTCACTCACGCCAATGGACAGACCATCAAAGCCGAAAATTAATAAGGAAACACAAGTCTTAAATGATACATTAGATGAGATGGATCTCATTTATATCTTCAGGACATTCCATCCAATGCAGAAGAATACACCTTCTTCTTAAGTGCCCATGGAACATTCTCCAGGATAGACCACATCTTGCGTCACAAATCAAACCTCAGTAAGTTGAATAAAACTGAAATCATTATCAAGCATCTTTTCTGACCACAATGCTATGAGACTAGATATGAATTACAAGGAAAAAAAATGTAAAAAATACAAACACATGGAGGTTAAACAATACGTTTCTAAATAACCAACAGGTTACTGAAGAAATCAACGGGGAAATAGAAAAATTGCTAGTAACAAATGACAATGAGAACACCGAACTCAAAACCTATGGGATGCAGCAAAAGAAGTTCTAAGAGGGAAGTTTATAGCAATACAATCCTACTGCAAGAAACAAGAAAAACCACAAATAGACAACATAACTTTACACTTAAAACAATTGGAAAATGAAGAACAAAAATTTCAAGAATTAGCAGAAGGAAAGAAATCATGAAGACCAGAGCAGAAATAAATGAAAAAGAAAGAAAAAAATAGTAAATATTAATAAAACTTAAAGCTGTTTCTTTGAGAAGATAAACAAAATTGACAAAACTTTAGCCAGACTCATTAAGAAAATAAGAGAGAAGAATCAAATCTACAAAATTAGAAATGAAAAAGGAGATGTTACAACATACAATGCAGAAATACAAAGGATTGTAAGAGACTATTATGAACAACTTCATGGCAATAAAATGGATAACCCAGAAGAAATGGACAGATTCTTAGAATAGTACAGTCTTCCAAGACTGAGCCAGGAAGATCTAGAAATAATGAGCAACCAATTATAAGGATTGAACTTGAAGATGTGATCAAAAATCTCCCAAAAAACAGAAGTCCAGGCCCAGATGGCTTCACAGAAGAATTCTATCAAACATTTAGAGAAGAGCTAATGCTTATCCTTCTAAAACACTTCCAAAAAACTGCAGAGGAAGGAACACTTCCAAACACATTCTATGAGGTCACCATAACCATGACACCAAAACCAGACAAATACAACAACAAAAAAGAAAACTACAGTGTCACTGATGAACATAGACGCAAATATCCTCAACAAAAGTTTAGCAAACAGTATTCAATGACACTTTAAAAAGCTCATACACCATCAAGTTTGGTTTATTCCAGGGATGCAAGGATTCTTCAATATATGCAAATCAATCAATGTGATACACCATATTAACAANTGTCACTGATGAACATAGACGCAAATATCCTCAACAAAAGTTTAGCAAACAGTATTCAATGACACTTTAAAAAGCTCATACACCATCAAGTTTGGTTTATTCCAGGGATGCAAGGATTCTTCAATATATGCAAATCAATCAATGTGATACACCATATTAACAAATTGAAGATAAAAACCATATGAGAAACTCAATAGATGCTGAAAAAGCCTTTTAAAAATTCAGCATCCATTTATGATTAAAACTCTTCAAAATATGGGCAGAGAAGAAACCTACCTCAAATTGTAAAGCCCATATGTGATGAGCCTACAGCAAACATTATTCTCAATGGTGGAAAGAATGAAAGCATTCCCCCTAAGATCAGGAGCAAGACAAGGGGGTCCACTTTCATCATCATTATTCAACATAATTTTCGAAGTCTTAGCTACAGCAATCACGGAAGAAAAATAAATAAAAGGAATCATTGGAAAAGAAGTCGAACTCTAATTGTTTGCAGATGACATGATACCGTACATAGCAAACCATAAAGAGAGTATAAGAAAATTACTAGAGCTAATCAGTGAATTTAGCCAAGTTGCAGAATATAAAATCAATACACAGAAATCACTTGCATTTCTATATACTAAAAATGAAAAATCAGAAAAGGAAATTAAGGCATCAATCCCATCCACCACTGCAACAACAAGAATAAAATATCTAGGGACAAACTTACCTAAGGAGACAATAGAACTGTACATAGAAAATTATAAGACACTGATGAAAGAAAAGATGACATAAACAGATGGAGAGATATTTCATGTTCCTGGGTAGGAAGAATCAATATTGTGAAAATGACTATACTACCAAACACAATCTACAGATTCAATGTGATCCCTGTCAAATTACCAATGAAATTTTCCACAGAACTAGAACAAAAATTTCACAGTTCATATGGAAATACAAAAGACCCTGAACAGCCAAACCAGTTTTGAAAAAGATGAATGGAGCTGGAGGAATCAATCTTCATGACTCCAGATTATACTACAAAGCTTCAGTCATCAAGACAGTATGTGAAGTGAAGTTGCTCAGTCGTGTCTGACTCTTTGCGACCCTTTGGACTGTAGCCTACCAGGCTCCTCCCTCCATGGGATTCTCTAGGCAAGAGCACTGGAGTGGGTTGCCATTTCCTATATAGTACTGCACAAAAACAGAAATATAGACCAATTGAACAAGATAGAAAGCCCAGAAATAAACCCATGCATCTATGGGTACCTTATTTTTGACAAAAGAGGGAAGAATAAAGAATGGAGCAAAGACAGCCTCTTCAATAATGGGTGCTGGGAAAATTGGACAGCTACATGTAAAAGAATGAAATGAGAACACTTCCTAACACCATACACAAAGATAAACTCAAAATNAGAATGGAGCAAAGACAGCCTCTTCAATAATGGGTGCTGGGAAAATTGGACAGCTACATGTAAAAGAATGAAATGAGAACACTTCCTAACACCATACACAAAGATAAACTCAAAATGGATTTAAGACCTACATGTAAGACCAGAAATTATAAAATTCTTAGAGGAAAACATAGGTAGAACACTCGATGACATAAATCAAAGTAAGATCCCATATGACCCACCTCCTAGAGTAATGGAAGTAAAAACAAAAGTAAGGAAGTGGGATCTGATTAAGCTTAAAAGCTTTTGCACAGCAAAGGAAACTAAGCAAGGTGAAAATACAACCCTCAGAATGGGAGAAAATAATAGCAAATGAGACAACTGACAACGGATCAGTTTGCTAAATATACACACAGCTCATACAAATCAATACCAGAAAAGCAAACAACCCAATCAAAAAGTGGGAAAAAGACCTACACAGACATTTCTCCAAAGAAGACATAGAGATAACAAACACATGAAAGGATGCTTAACATCAGTCATTATTAGAGAAATGCAAATCAAAACTACAATGAGTTATCACCTCACACCAGTCAGAATGACCATCATCAAAAAGTCTATAAACAGTAAATTCTGGAGAGGGTGTGGAGAAAAGGGAACGCTCTTGTACTGTTGCTGAGGACATAAGTTGATACAGCCTCTATGGAAGACAGTATGGAGATTCCTTAAAAACTAGGAATAAAACCACCATATGACTCAGCAATCCCAGCCTTAAGCATATATTCTGAGGAAACCAAAATTGAAAAGACACATGTATCCTATTGTTTATTGCAGCAGATGTCCATCAACAGTTGAACGGATAAAGAAGTTTTGGTACATATACACAATGGAATATTACTCAGTCATAAAAAGAAACACACTTGAGTCATTTCTAATGAGGCAGATCAACCTAGAGCCTATCATACAGAGTGAAGTAAATCAGAAAGAGAAAGATAAATATCATATACTAATGCATGTGTACTGAATCTAGAAAAGTGGTACTGAAGAATTTATTTACAGGGCAGCAATGAAGAAACAGACATAGAGAACAGACTTCTGGATTTGGGGAGAGAGAAGGAGAGGGTGAGATGTATGGAGAGAGTAACATGGAAACTTATATTTCCATATGTAAAATAGAGAGCCAATTTGCTGTATGTCTCAGGAACCTCAAACAAGGGTTCTGTATCAACCTTGAGAGGTGGAATGGGGAGGGAGTTGAGAGAGAGGTTCAAAACAGAGGGGATATATACCTATGGCTGATTCATGTTGAGGTTTGACAGAAAACAACAAAATTCTGTAAAGCAATTATACTTCANAAACAAGGGTTCTGTATCAACCTTGAGAGGTGGAATGGGGAGGGAGTTGAGAGAGAGGTTCAAAACAGAGGGGATATATACCTATGGCTGATTCATGTTGAGGTTTGACAGAAAACAACAAAATTCTGTAAAGCAATTATACTTCAGTTAAAAAATAAATTAATTAAATAAAAAACAAGCAAGATCATGGCATCCGGTCCCATCACTTCATGGCAAATATATAGCGAAACAATGGAAACAGTGACAAACTTTATTTTCTTGAGCTCCAAAATCACTGCAGATGGTGACTGCAGCCACGAAATTGAAAGAAGCTTATTCTTTGGAAGAAAAGCTATGACCAACCTAGACAGCATATTAAAAAAGGAAAGACATTACTTTGCTGACAAACATGAAGCCAAGGGAAATGAAAACATTGGTACCAGGAAGATAATGAATAAACGTAAAACTTGTGGAATATTTGGAGGGAGCATTAGTGGAAGGCTTTGGTTTATCTCTTTTGGGAATTGTTGGCATGTAACCAAGGATATGTCAATCTGACTTAAAGGATTTAATTAGAGATAGTGGTATAAAAATTTAAATTAATATGAATGCATGAGTGCTGTTGTCAGAAACTTTGTAGTTAAAAATGAAACTCTCTTAAATAGGAGAGAAGTTGTGGACAGCTCATNTCTTTTGGGAATTGTTGGCATGTAACCAAGGATATGTCAATCTGACTTAAAGGATTTAATTAGAGATAGTGGTATAAAAATTTAAATTAATATGAATGCATGAGTGCTGTTGTCAGAAACTTTGTAGTTAAAAATGAAACTCTCTTAAATAGGAGAGAAGTTGTGGACAGCTCACAGGAGAAGGAAGAACGCAAATCTGAGTATATTGTACTGAATCTGCAGTTATGAAGAAGAGGATAGAGAAAGACGGCATGAAAGAGATACAGAGTGATGGCTGTAGAATAGTGCTAACCAAGCTTGGTAGAAAATACCAAGCAAAATAAGTAAGATTGTAATTATGATCTTAAAAGTTTCTTCCCAGTTCTAAATGAAGGGCTGTCTATATCTTTTATAGTCTGTAAGCATCATGAGGGCAACACTTTTCTATCATCTTTACTAACATAAATTCCCTACTTAGGTAAAACTTAAAAGGTATTACATCTTTAAGAAGGATGCATTGAAAGAAAGAAAAGAAGAAAGTTTATAATCTTTTATTTTTGGTTTAAGTTAACGGTTAGAACTGGACATGGAACAACAGACTGGTTCCAAATAGGACAAGGAGTATGTCAAGGCTGTATATTGTCACCCTACTTATTTAACTTATATGCAGAGTACATCATGAGAAACACTGGGCTGGAAGAAGTACAAGCTGGAATCAAATTGTCAGAAGAATTATCAATAATCTAAAATATGCAGATGACACCACCCTTATGGCAGAAAGTGAAGAGGAACTAAAAAGTCTCTTGATGAAAGTGAAAGTGGAGAGTGAAAAAGTTGGCTTAACGCTCAACATTCAGAAAACTAAGATCATGGCATCTGGTCCCATCACTTCATGGGAAATAGATGGGGAAACAGTGGAAACAGTGTCAGACTTTATTGTTTTGGGGCTCCAAAATCACTGCAGATGGTTATTGCAGCCATGAAATGAAAAGATGCTTACTCCCTGGAAGGAAAGTTATGACCAACCTAGATAGCATATTCAAAAGCAGAGACATTATTTGTCAACAAAGGTCAATCTAGTCAAGGCTATGGTTTTTCCAGTAGTCATGTATGGAAGTGAAAGTTGGACTGTGAAGAAAGCTGAGAACTGAAGAACTGGTGCTTTTGAACTATGGTGTTGGAAAAGACTCTTGAGAGTCCCTTGCACTGCAAGAAGGTCCAACCAGTCCATCCTAAAAGAAATCAGTCCTGGGTGTTCATTGGAAGGACTGATGCTGCTGAAGCTGAAACTCCAATATTTAGCCTCCTCATGTGAAGAGTTGACTCACTGGAAAAGACCCTGATGCTGGGAGGGATTAGGGGCAGGAGGAGAAGGGGATGACAGAGGATGAGATGGCTGGATGGCATCACTGACTTGATGGACATGAGTTTGGGTAAACTCGAGAGTTGGTAATGGACAGGGAGACCTGGTGTGCTGTGATCCATGGGGTCAAAAAGAGTCGGACGTGACTGAGCGACTGAATTGAACTGAACTGAATTGAATGAGCTTTTCAATCATGAGCTATTAGAGGCCAGATTAAGTTGGTACCTAGTAAGTGCTGAGCAGTTTGAAGAAAAACACATACAGAAATAATTTATTTGAAGGAATTTCTGCAGTACTAATTGGGAAAGCATTTGTCCTGTAGGATTTTAACTTGGATGTGCTTGGAATACAAACCTATCCCGTCAACATTAGAGTTAGCATTCTTAAGAGAATGATATGAAACATTAAAAGCATTATCCATTATCAATGACTTCATTTTACTCTACCTACAGACCAGTAAAATGCCTTTGTATTATTAATCTGAGTACTATGAAAAATTACTGAATGCTGACGACAATCACTGAAACATTTTCACAACCTTTTGAAATTTTCTTTACATTTACCAATAATATTTTTAAGAAATGGAAAAAATATAGACTTATTTATATAATTAATAAACCATACCAAGTTTATAAATTAAACCAAAATAAAAAATAAAGTGAACTAAAAATCTTATAATCATTTAATTATCTATGTTTAAAATCAACTAGATTTCTTAAAACCAAATTGAATTCAAATGTTTTATTCACTGCTTATCAAAGTGTACGTACATGTATGCTAAATCGCTTTAGTCATGTCTAATTCTTTGTGACCCTATATAGGACTGTAGCCTGCCTGGCTCCTCTGTCCATGAGATTTTCCAGGCAAGAACACTGGAGTGGGTTGCTATTTCCTTCTCCAGAGGATCTTCCTCATCCAGGGACCAAACCTGTGTCTCTTACATCTCCTGCATTGGCAGGCAGATTCTTTACCACTAGAGCCACCTGGGAAGCCCCATATGTACATATCCATACACATATTTGTAATCAGAAATAAAATAGGGTAAACACTGAAGTACTTCATCAGTCAAAGAATCACTCTGAAGTAAACAATGCCACTTGTACAGATGGGTTTGCCTTACTCAGGGCAGGGACTTACTTGAGACTGTGTGTTTCCGGTAGCAATTAAGTGGTTACCTAGCAACAACCCCTCCTCTCAAATCAATGCTGCAAGAATGGTATTGTTTATGTCAGAGAATTGATTACTTGTTTGCTGGATCTAAAGAGAACAATGTAATATGGTGGTAGGGTGTGAATCTTAATCACAAGAAACTTACAGGGTTTCCTCTAAATTGGGTCAGCTTCCCACTCCTCATCTGATGCTACTGGAAGTTTGTTTGAAGAGATTAGACAGAAGTTAATATGCTGCTTATCAAATGAAACTGAAGAAAACATCTGACATTTAGTTAATAACATTGATTTTCAGTTTGCTTTTAAAGCAAACAATGAAAGAGTTACTACATTCAAAATAGCATTAGCTCTGGGCAAGATGTAATTTTATCACAATGTGTAATCAGAAATGAGACAACCCAGGGTAGGGTGGGGTTCTGTTTAAAGAGAGTTCAGACGGTGGAGCCTGGTGGGCTGCCGTCTATGGGTTCACACAGAGTTGGACATGACTGAAGCGATTTAGCAGCAGCAGCATTAAGGGTCATTTAAGGAAAGTTTGAACAATCTAGACAGGTTTTAGATGATAGCATTTTACCACCAGAAGGTAAAATTACATAGATATTAATTTGTGTCAAACACATACATAAAGTACTCATGTTTACAAGTGAGTATAACCATTTTCTATTAATAACAGGTAGAAAGCATATTTTAATAAACCTCATACTATAAATCTATCACAAATAAATACCACTCACTCTTTCATCTGTCTAATGGATATTTATCCATAAGGACAGTCTCACCAGTTGCATGCAAAATCAAGGAAGCAAGTAATCTGAATGAAATGGAACAATGAGGCAGAAAACACAGACTTTGATAATGGAAAAATTGAATACAGTAAATTAGCTTGTATGTTTTCATAGGAAGAAGATATAAAGTAAAGAAAAAAATCTGTTAGGAGAATGTTAAAATGCCAAGTATGTGGGAGTGAGTAGAAAAGGAAAGAAGAGGGACTTAGATTTATAAAATTTTCCATGATGCAAAAGGACTGAGCCAATTTCTCCCCAGACACAGTCCTGACGTTCAGAGCCAGCTGCTTGCCAGTACGCAGGAACCTGTCATTTTACAGTAGCTTTCTGAGACTCACCCGATACTCACTCCTCCCCCATCTCAAAACACACTGAATGTCATTTTTTCACTGTGTTCCAGAGCAGAGGGATTCTTTGTGGAGCAATAATTGACAGATGAAGTTACAGCCTGAGTTCTCTTCTTTGGAAAATTATTAAAATTTGCTTTGAAAAGGCACACTCTTCAGATTAAAATTAATTAGAATCTAACAACGTATTTTCCAAGTTCCTCAACTCTGGGGATATCAGTAGCTTAGAAAAGTAATATGTTTTCCTTTGAAAATAACCAATAATTATTGATGTCATTTTAGATTGTGATGTTATTCTTGTAACTATTTTGAATAAACCTGTTAGAAGTCAGAGATTTTAACCAGAAATATCATTTCCAAAACAATCTCAATACATGCAAAAGTCATAACAGAGTGAGTCTGAATACAGAAGAGATTATTCCCATATGTTCCTAAGTAATTTAGCTAAATATTCCTAAATATTAAAAGAAGAGAGCTGAGAGAAAGATTGAGCAACAGAATCATCAAAATGTTTAGACTAATAATTTATTAGAAAATAATTGATAATGATAGGAAAATTTATTTCAAATGAATCAATGTGCAGTAAATTTTCTAATATAGGTGTAATATATTAAAGAAAAATTGAATAGCAAGAAAGTATAGATTTTCATTTTACAAGGGATCATTGATATAGAAATTTCTCTTCTTACTCTTCTCTCAAATCGTTTCTGTAAGTTATATTATTCTGATAACACAGACATATTTTTTTCACTGATCTAGATGATCAGATTTTTACGTTAGGAACTGACATTGATGAGTTTCAGGACTCATCTCTATGCGTCTCTGAGCCCCCACAGAACAGCAAACTAATCTCCAGTAGTCCAACAGTTAAAATAATTGATGAATGTGTGCTGAAATCCCAGGAGAGAAGGGAGGAAGAAAGAATGAAGGGGAGAGGAGTGGCTTGGAGAGAGGAGGGAGGTGCTGATTTCAACCCTGTAGCGTCAGGATTGCGTCAATTCGTGTTTCAGCCACGTCTAGAGTCTCGGAGACAAGCTTCTCTAACGAGCCAAAACAGGAACAGGGCTGGAAAATCACCGTGTGAGGGCGAGTGGACCTCCCTCGCTGCCTCTTCCCCACTCCCGGCTTAGGTTCCCTGAGCTTTGCACTGTTGTTTCCAGCACTAGAAAAAGACCCTTCAGATCGAGGCAAGTGAACCAAGCCAGAGGGTTTCCGTTCAGCACCTCGGACAGAATACGCAACAAAAAATGGCTCCGATCTCTGCCAGCCGGGAAGAATTTGGTAAGCAAGTTACTCAACTTACAACTGTTGTTCCTTAAATACGCTGGTGTGTGTGTGTGTGTGTGTGTGTGTGTGTGTGTGTGTTTCCGTGGGATGTTGATTATAGATTCCCCAGGTAAACTGAAAGGAACATGAGAATTGTTTGATTGATTATTTTTCTCCTTAAAATTGCTTTATGCTAGCGCGATTTTACATCCAAGAAGTTGCTAGTCATCCAGGTATCCCTGTAAATTACAGCACGTGTTAAGTAAAGAAAAGAGATCTGTTTGCTTGTTGGTTTCATTAGTTCTGTAGGTGATTTTTATTTGCATGAAAACCTGTATTTAACTAATTAGGGGAAACCAAATGGTTCTGTGATTACATAAGGGTTTGATCTCAATATAAAATAACTTAACTGTTAGGGCATTTAGAATGTATGTTTTATTGCAGAATGTACCACAAGGTATTTTTTTCTCTGATGTTTTTCTTGTATTCTTCAAATATGCTATTAGTGAAAGACAGAATTCTATGATGCTAGGGTTAAATAGAGTATTCAAAATTAATTAGCTAAGCCCATTTGTTTCACAGATAACCAGAGGTGAGAGAGATAAGGGAAAATTTGCAGGTCAGTTAGCTAAAAACTATTGGAAACTATACTTAAGACATACATTTTCCAGTTCAGTTTCCCTTTTCCTATATCTATGCTTAACACCCTTACTCTCCTTCTCTGTTTTAGTGAAAAAAGAAAAAGAGAAAATATCAGAGGTATTTCTTCAAATAGAAAAGTGTCATTTTAGGTTCCATTGTATTACAAAGGCAAGAGATTAGAGTTCTGCTTTACATATACTCAGAAATATCAGGAAACTTATAGAAGTTTGTTATGAAACTGAGTGAAATGACAGATCTTTGCTCTCAAAAGTTTAGGATCTTATTATTAGAGAATATATAGGGAGTAGATGAACCTTTGTATATTATATTAAATATTTTGCCATTAGACATTAATATTAAATGAGACAATATGTGATATCATATTCAGGAAGGAATTTCTTTCACAGCTATCCATTTGACTGATTGAGTTTATATTGTTGTAATATGATATGTACTCCCAGTTTCTGATTGAAAATCAGAAATATTTGAATACTGAGGAATTTTCAGATGCTGTGCTAGTTAAAAATATGTTCTGGTATGGGCCACAAGTCTATTTAGAAAAAAAATTACTATTCATTAAACAATTTTTTTTCTTTCTTCATTGACTAAAGAATAAAGAATAGTTCCTGACTTTGCTTTTGCTCCCTAGACTTGGATAATTAGAAAGTCCAGAAGTGTTTTGTTTGTATGTTTGTTTTTTCTCCCCACAAAGACTTAAACAGAAGGAAAAACTGAAAAGCTGATAGTAAGTTTAGCTAATGGTTTTTAGCTCTCACTTCATTTTCTTTCTGTAGCATCCACTGCTTTTTCTATCTCGTGAATTCAAAGTATATTTTTCATCTCTACACAATTCAGTTTATTGATATAATTAAACTACAGAATATTTTTCATTGATGTGTTTCCAGTTTTCTTTGGTATCTTTGTTGTTGTCATTTCCTAATTATATATTATTTGAGTTCAGTTTTGTGATTATGAAATAGAAGTTTGAGGGATTGAGGAGCAGAAAAACAAAAGACTATTCTTTCAGGGATTAGTTAAACAAGCCTTAACCTTTTCCTGACTGGGACTTTTAATTTTATTATTCACTACTTGAGATTAAAATATAGAATGAAATGGAGCCAAAGGCAGATATTATTATATTAGTTATATTAATTTTGATCATATTAAACATTGACTCAATTCTCTGTATCCATATATAGTAATACTGCTTTTACTTACACAGTGATATTAATCATTTGTTGGAGAATATGCTTACGTATGGAACATGATAAGTTTCATAAATAATCAATGTTACATAATGTCAGTAATTAATGTGCCCTCATTCAAGGAATGAATGCCAATTTCAATTTGATCACCATTTGCCATGTGGAAATGTGCTAGGAAAAAAATCAGTTATGGGTAAAATTGAACTCTAAATTATCTCTACTCACTCTTTTCATTACATTTTAAGGAATGATGATTCATCTATAACCATTATTTGAGTTTTATCCTATCTAGATAATTAATTTTATACTTTGGATAATTCAGTATTTATTTGAAGAATTTGGGGTAGGTATACGAGTTTGTAGTCTTATAAGTTGTACAATATTAATATTCTGTTCACCTTTTTGTTCTTTCCCCCCTAATATGTGTACATTTCTTTCACTGTAATTTAGATAGAAATTATTAATGTTTGTGATAATTGCAGATAATGTTCTATCATTTCTCTCAGCATTTTAAGAATGTGGCTTAGAACTACACAGTAAGAATTGATGCTTCTGGAAAGCCTCAAAATATCAATGAAAATATTACGAGTACTGATTCATGCATTTGACTCTATTTGTCTCATGTTAAGTGAGAAAACAAAGGTAGGTCACGATCATTTAGTATTCTCCCATCCTTAACCTCAACCAAGTTTCATCCTTCCATTTTATTTGTGAAAATTACTACAAGGAAAGATTTTCTGTTTATTTTCTATGTGTCACATCTGAGTTTTTTCCTGAAAGTTATATGAAATAGGTACATAATTCACCCAGAACAGTTGGAAAGCAATTCAATCTGTGCAACATACAGCAATTGCCAGCTTTAGGATGCTTTTCAAATAGGGTGTTTCCAACTCTGCTCCTTTAATGCATGTTATTGGTCATTTGGTTTTTCAGATGAAATCCCCACAGTGGTGGGGATCTTCAGTGCGTTTGGCCTGGTCTTCACAGTCTCTCTGTTTGCATGGATATGCTGTCAGAGAAAGTCATCCAAGCCTAGCAAGACTCCTCCATATAAGTTTGTGCATGTGCTAAAGGGAGTTGACATTTACCCTGAAAGCCTGAACAGCAAAAAGAAGTTTGGAGCCGATGAGAAAAATGAAGTAAAGAATAAATCAGCAGTGCCAAAGAATTCATTGCATCTTGATCTTGAGAAGAGAGATCTAAATGGCAATTTTCCCAAAACAAACCTCAAAGCTGGCAGTCCTTCTGACCTGGACAGCGTGACCCCAAAACTCTCTTCAGAAGGGGGAAAAGAGGTAGTTTCCCCCGACAGCTTAAAGTCCAGCACTTCTCTTACTTCAGATGAGAAACAGGAGAAGCTGGGAACCCTCTTCTTCTCCTTAGAATACAACTTTGAAAAGAAAGCATTTGTCGTAAATATTAAGGAAGCCCGTGGCTTGCCAGCCATGGATGACCAGTCAATGACCTCTGACCCATACATCAAAATGATGATTCTTCCAGAGAAGAAGCATAAAGTAAAAACCAGAGTTCTGAGAAAGACCTTGGACCCGGCTTTCGATGAGACCTTCACGTTCTATGGGATACCCTACACCCAGATCCAGGAGCTGGCCTTGAACTTTACAGTCTTGAGTTTTGACAGGTTTTCAAGAGATGATGTCATTGGAGAAGTCCTGATTCCTCTGGCAGGAATTGAATTAACTAACGGAGAAATGTTAATGAACAGAGAGATTACCAAGAGAAATGTTAGGGTAATTAATTTTTAGTCTTCAAACATATTCATAATCTTTTCTGTATTAAGGGGATTTTTATTAAAATGATGTCTTGTACATATCACCTTTGCCATGTTTAACTATTATTGATCATAATCAAATGGGAGTAGGAAGACAGATAGATGAAAGAAAATTTAACCCACTACTGAAATGCTTAAAATAGATCAATGATATAAATTAAATAGGGACACTTTATGGATTTATTTAAGTAATATTTATATAACTTTTATGAATTTGTATCACAAGTATTTTGACTAAGACTGCCACTAAAATGCAGACAAATATGTCTTACTCATTGCAAGTTAAAAAATATGTATCAATGTTGAGTGAAGAGTGAAGTCGCTCAGTCGTGTTTGACTCTGCAACCCCATGGACTGTAGCCCACCAGGCTCCTCCATCCATGGAATTTTCTAGGCAAGAGTACTGGAGTGGGTTGCCATTTCCTTCTCCAGGGGATCTTCCTGACCTGGGGACTGAACCCGGGTCTCCCGTATTCCAGGCAGACGCTTTACTGTATGAGCTTTAGCATAATTAAAATTGAAAATTAAATCAATTCATCCTGAGTATTTGAAGTTGTATTGACTTTTCATAGAATTGCTTCTTAAGGAAGAAGTGCATCATTATATTGAATTATATTCACCTTTGTGTTATAAAATGAGTTACTCTGCCTTTGTAGTTACACTACTTTTGTAGTTCTAGAATTATTAGAAAATAAGACATCAATTAATCAAATATAATTGTATTTTTCCCTTAAATATGGAACTGACTTGATTCCAGCTGTTGTGTTAAATCAATTCATCCTGAGTATTTGAAGTTGTATTGACTTTTCATAGAATTGCTTCTTAAGGAAGAAGTGCATCATTATATTGAATTATATTCACCTTTGTGTTATAAAATGAGTTACTCTGCCTTTGTAGTTACACTACTTTTGTAGTTCTAGAATTATTAGAAAATAAGACATCAATTAATCAAATATAATTGTATTTTTCCCTTAAATATGGAACTGACTTGATTCCAGCTGTTGTGTTTCAGAATAACTGGTAGCTATAAGGCATAATTTTATAGAATACCATAAAGTTTGTTTTGACCACATCCTCACCTTTGTCTGTTCAAATTAATGAGAGTCAATATCTAGAATTATTAAGTAGTCTGATACACCAGGCTGCTTAGTAGCACAATGGGAATAAAGATTTGTTTCCTACTCTTTTTCTTGGAGTGCTCATTCACACAGTTACCCCATAGTAGCTTTTTTTTAAATGAATATATATTTCAGTTTAAGAGCTCTAGTCAGCCATCATTCTTGGCTATAATCAAACCCCAAGTTACTTTTTGTTACTTTCAGTTAGAACTTGTACTTTGAGTTCTTGATCACCGTATCTAATGTTAAAGTAAAAACAAGATCTAAGTCTTATGTAAAAAATAAATTCTATAATACTATTCAAAGACAAAGCATTAAAAATTCCAAGTCAGTTCTCTCCAATATTTAGCTCATTCCTTGGATTAAAGAAAGATTTGGGGTAGGGTTGGAAAAGAGAGCTCTAACTCCATCAGCCCTCTGGGTGAAGAGAATGGTGGATGTCAGACTAAATTTCAGGTTTTCTGAATTCAAGTTTTAATAATGTCTGTTATAAAGGATTTGAAATAAAATCAAACTGAACATGAATCAATTTCCCATATACAGATATATTAAAATAATTAGATAATATTCATTATCATTAACAATTAAAGTGGAGAGTTAATTAAAAGGCAAAAATTAAAAATACCTCTCTGTAAGCTATATTCTAAATATCCCCCTTAAAAACGTTTCTATTGATGAGTGTGGCTCTCATGAATTTTGACATTCTGCAGTACCTAAAAAGTCCACAAGATGGCAGATAGTTGCTCTTAGGAGGTGATGGCACTGCATACATACTTTTAGTTACTCTGATTCTTTAGCACATTAAAGTAAACTAAGGAAATTTCCATTAAATAACAGTACTATTATACCACTTTAAATGTTGATAAAAGTATATATTTGAAGACTACAGAATACTAAAAACATTTTATATCTTACCTCTTTTTTTTAGAAATCTTCTGGACGGGGTGAGTTATTGATCTCTCTCTGCTATCAGTCCACCACAAATACTCTTACTGTGGTTGTTTTAAAAGCACGGCACCTGCCTAAATCTGATGTGTCTGGACTTTCAGGTAAGAATGCTTTGAAAAACATAGGCTCAATGAAAAATGAGCTATATATTGGGGAAAATAGCAACATTGGCATATGATTTTTATTTACCCTTTATTCACAATTACAAATGATGTGATTGTTCTTCTGTTCCTCACTTTATGGAATAAAGTGAGTCAATGCCATTAACAAAAAGAAGAAAACTAAGTAGTTCTAAAATACAAGACTCAGTTTGTATGTGATAGATGTCTGATTGAATAAAGTTGAAGCATAAAGCGACAAGAAATGTTATAGGAAATGTTCTTAATTTTAGTATTTTAAATGAGCCTGCATACCCTTACACTTCTATTATTTTTATTATCTTTCCTTCAATTCATTTTTGTATCTATTGTCTGTTTTAAGAATTAGCTTTTAGTTTTGTGACTAGGTTTCACACACAAAAAATTTGCTGTGTGAGAAAGAACATGTGACCTATGGGTTAAAATGATCTGAGTTCAAACCCTAACCCTTCTGTTTCTTAGCACAGTAATCTTGGTTATGTTTCTTAAACTCCATACAAACTGGACATAATAATACCTACCTTGAAGGGGATTGTAAAGACTGGATATATACATATATGTGTATATATGTATATATATCTCATTCATATATACAAAAATTCATTCATATATATATTCATTCATATATATTATGAAATATATATTTCATTCAATATCACCTAGAGCTATTATTAGTTATAAATTAAGTAATGGAAGCTGAAAACATGATCTTAAAGATATAGGTTAGGAAGCTAAAATTAACTCATGCAACCAGAATAGGGAAAATTAATGTAATTAAATACATGACAAAGTAGCATTATCTTAAAATCCACAAGATTCATGTGACACAAGGAATATAAATACAGGGTAACAGGAAACAAACACAGCAGGTGATCAAAGGACCACAGAAAAATTAAAACTGAAAAAGGCATTGCCATTGTGAACTCTAAATGCCCATTGCCCCATTCAAAGGAGAAAGCAGAGAGGTAGAGAGATTTATCCAAAGTCAGACAACTCAGTAAGGTTAGATGCTGTGTAATGTTTTTTCCTTCTATTCCGTTCTTGGGAATGAGTTATTAGTAATCAGAATGTGTTGTTAGAACATTCTCTTTTCTTCCCCTTTATGTCATCTCTTTATCCTGCCATTACAATTCTTTCTTATCCTCTGTTATCTCTCATGTTTCACATTTTTACTTATTTTCAACTTGTTGACAAAAGAGAAGCCAAGCTTCATCCATATTTTATCTCCATTCTGACTCATTTTCATTATAATCACATTTTGTCAGTATGCAGTAATATCTAAGGGCACCGTTATCTTAGATCAGAGTTCTTGCCACGTTCTGCCAGTACATTGTCTATTGTGTATCATTGCAGATCCCTATGTCAAAGTGAACCTGTACCATGCCAAAAAGAGAATCTCTAAAAAGAAGACGCATGTGAAGAAATGCACCCCCAATGCAGTGTTCAATGAACTCTTTGTCTTTGACATTCCTTGTGAGGGTCTAGAAGAGATAAGTGTTGAATTTCTGGTTTTGGATTCTGAAAGGGGATCCCAAAATGAGGTGATTGGGCGGTTGGTCCTGGGAACAGCAGCAGAAGGAGCCGGTGGAGAGCACTGGAAGGAGATCTGTGACTATCCCAGGAGGCAAATCGCCAAGTGGCATGCGCTCTCTGATGGTTAGCACCCTATCCGTGATGAATTGGAACTTAACGATTTTTACTAGGCAAGGAGAAGTTTTCCTTTTTTTCCCTGACACGTGAGTGCAAACTTTTTGTTGTTGTTGTTAGAAATGGATTTAATCAGCAGAAAGTAACTGTAAATGTGTATCATGATCATTTCCTCTTTATTAGAGAATCTGGATAAATTTTCCTAAGATATTCAATTTCCCCTGCAGGTTACCAGTGATATAAATAAAAGTACTTGAGCATTTTAGGAATACTGCTCTGTAGTCTCAAATTATGGATGTGGTGATGATTTCATTGGACCACATCACTAAAAATCAATGTGCTTATTAGGATTTAGAAATGAAAAGCATGCCTTCTCTTATGAAAATTCACCCATCATTCATCAAATGGAGAAATAAAATTTTCTTTAAACCCAAAGATATTAAAGAAATGTTCTAGATTGCTTTATTAATTATTGATATGTCATTTACAAGTAGCTTTTCTGATTATAAAAGTATATGATTATTGTTCTTTGGTTTGTAATAATTTGACACAACTTTATCATAAGAGAGGTAACTTAGGTTTGTTGAAAAAAAAAAAAGCAGTGAACAAAATGAGAAATCATTTTATTAAAGGGCTGAGTTGAGGACACTGTAGCCAAAATATGATTTCCTCCCTCTGTGATTACATGTGAGTCAGATGTAAAATATAATCTCACATAAGACCCATGGCCTTGCATTATTCTCTTCTTGTGACAAGACTCAACGTGGCCTAAGAAAGCCCTATATATTTTTGTGAAGTTGTTGAGTTGGCTAATAAGTAAAGAATTAAACTTCAGCTAGAAATCCAGTTAGAAATGCAAGTTTCTTAGAGGAAATATGTAGAGTTTCTAAGTGTACATTCAAGTGTATCCCTTGAACACAGAAAGGTCATGGGTGACCAAGTCTTCATTTGCTTGTTCTCTCCCAGAGAGGACTAAGTTACTATTTCAAAAGAAATGAAGACAAAAAGTCATAAAGTTTCAGTCATTGCTAGATAGAAAATTTTACTTTAACCAACAAATTATAGAAACTAGTCATACGGCAAGCCTAATATACTTAACATATGTTCATACATAACATATTTATGCTGCCCAATTAACACAGCAAAGTATGTTTCACTATCTTTTCTAGGCTAATTTGTCTTAAGCTCTTGTCTGTGGACCAGTTTATAAACTTGTATCTTGTACTGCTTTCCAGTGCCAGGGCTCTGTGATTACTTGGAAAGAATTTACTTGAGGTAATGTCACTGTATTTGAGTGTTTAGAAAAGTAAGAGTGAAACTCAGGTACAGTTGAATTTTAAATATGCAAGTTAGAAATGAAGTCTACTGAAAAAGTTACATTTTGAGTCAGGTTTTGTGTCAGTGCTCTAGCAGTTTTTGAGAACGTGTTTGATATCACAGTGTTTGTAAAATCTATGACAACACATGTTCCAAACAACATATACATACTTTTTATGATTATGCTGAAAGTAGGAAATGTTTTACACTCTGTATACAAAAATTGAAATCAACCTCTCTTCTGTGCTTTAAGATGATTTTGGAATTAACCGAGATTATTCTCCAATCATTGTTTTCATGCCATCACAAAGTCAAGTCACAGCATCTTGGTCCACTCAGCATTTCTGTGAAATGAATTGTACTCAGTATATGGTTTGAGTAAATCATATGGCCTTTTTATGTTTGTATATTTGGTACCATGGGCCAAGAAATATAATATATTTTGAAGCCCTGAGACATTACAAAAGTAAACCCTAAGTATCCTTCACAGTTGCCAGAAGTTAATGATGGTACCAAGCAAAGTATTGTCATTGGAAGAGAGACAATAAAGCCAATGGCAGATAATTACAAAATGACAATAACTAACTTGTAAATAGTGTTTTTTTTAATTTAAAGTGTTTTTCACTGTGAAAAGTCAAGTAAAACTATTTGTAGTTACTGTTAAGTAAAGAGAGAAGAAAAACTAGAATGGAATTGAAGCAGGCAGAGGCACAGTGATTGCATTATCTTCTGAAAATTCTGTTTTATATGGTATTACAATATCAGTGTGATCTTGAATTCTGTTACAAATTCTGCACTGTATTAAACATATAAATTAATTGTTTGTCTTATTAGCCAATCTAACCACTCTAGTGGGGAGATGTCCATGTTTGAAGAACTGTGTAACTTAGTAACTGATTTGTTCTGATGTTGTAACTTAATCGAAGTGGTTTGGAAGGAAGCATGGTGTATGAGATGGTGTCTGTTCTTTTGTGCCAGCTCTGTATGATGTTTGTAAGATCATGTTTATAAAACATGAATAAATGCCTGCTTTTGCCCAACACATTTCAACTCAAACTTTTCTGTCAGTGGATTCTCTTCTTTCTTTCTAAGTTCTCAAGTTTCCCTAACAGATCATCTGGCACAGATTAAGGAACATAATGACTAGGCACCAAGATGTCCACATATCTTGCTGTATTTTTGTTAATTTTCATAAAACACATTCAGGACAGATACCATTATCCATCTACAGGAGCAAAACCTGAAGCTAAAGGAGCTTTGGCAGTTGACTCAAGTTCAAATGGATGGTATGTGAAAAGATTTCCTCATATTCCTCATTTTTCTCTCTATGGCAGGCCAATCTCCTCGAGGAATCCTTATAAACTGGCTCTGTATTATATCCTTAAAATGGTTCATGCCCACATTCTTTAACTATTTCTAAATACATTTTGTTCCCTTCATCATTTTCTATTATAATTTTTAAATGTAATCCTCCTTTTACTGTCTTTTATGATTTTATTTCTCACTTTAGTCTCTTTCATTACCTGTTTTATTTGGGGGCTTCCCAAGTGGTGCTCTTTACCACTTCCCAGGAGGTAAAGAACACGCTTACTAATGCAGGAGACAGAAGAGACTTGGATTTGATCCCTGGGTCTGGAAGGTCCCCTGCAGAAGGGCACAGCAACCCACTTCAGTATTCTTGCCTGGAAAGTCTCATTGACAGAGGAGCCTGGATGGCTCTAGTCCATATGGTTGCATAGAGTAGGACATGACTGAAGTGACTTAGCACATATTTTATATTATTATATTTCATTTTCTTTTTAATTTTTCCTATATCTTTTCATTGGATAGATTTATTTAGTAAAATGGTATTGAAATGGAAGTCTTTATCTCTTCCAAAGAAAGGTAGGAAAAAACCTGGGGACATATGCAATACTTCCTTTAGACACCAGCTAAAGTAAATGGAGCTATGGGATTAATCACAATGAGGATCAGCCATTTTTTTTTTTTTTTTNGTAAAATGGTATTGAAATGGAAGTCTTTATCTCTTCCAAAGAAAGGTAGGAAAAAACCTGGGGACATATGCAATACTTCCTTTAGACACCAGCTAAAGTAAATGGAGCTATGGGATTAATCACAATGAGGATCAGCCCTTTTTTTTTTTTTTTTTAAACAGCACTAGTCTATATGGAGGTGTTCTATATTATTATACTTGGATAAACAGCTTTGTAAATGTAATACAATCAAAATATGCTGCCATTATATTTTTGTTCTAAAGCACATTAATTGTATTGAGTGTGCCCATATATGTCAAAAGACTTAGTTGATAATTACATTTAAGTGCTTAAATATATTTTAGGCCTACTTAGCAAAAGCAACCGGGACACTGAGGAGATTTTCCATGAAAGGGACACTGAGGAGATTTTCTATGAAATTAGTCATTAGAAAAATGCTGATTAAAACCACAATGAGATATCAATCACACCTTATTAGAGTGTCTAAAATCAGAGAGTTTGAGCATGCCAGGTGTTGGTGAGAATTTTTTTGAAATTATAGCAGGTTTTTAATATAAATTGGCAATCTGATTCTAAAATTAATACAAATATACAAGTATCTAGAATAAATGAAATAATTTTGAAATAAAGAACAAATGGTACAGGGCGATGGTGGCCTCATAGAACAAGCTGGGGAGCTTTCCTTCCTCTGCAACTTTTTGAAAGAGTTTGAACAGGATAGGTGTTAGCTCTTCTCTAAACTTTAGGTAGAATTTGCTTGTGAAGCCATCTGGCCCTGGGTTTTTGTTTGCTGGAGGATATTTTACCATACTAAAGAGTTTTGTGCTTGTGATTTGTCTGTTCATATTTTCTCTTTTTTCATGGTTTACTTTTAGAAAGTTACACTTTTCTAAGGACTTGTCCATTAATTCCAAGTTGTCAATGTTATTGGCATATAGTTGCTTATAGTAGTCCCTTATGATTCTTTCTATTTCTGTGTTGTCCATTGTATCTTCTCTTTTTTCATTGCTAATTTTATTGACTTGAGTCTCTTCCTTTTATTTCTTGATGAGTCTGGCTAATGGTGTGTCAGTGTTATCTATTCAGAGAAACAGCTTTTAGTTTTATTGATCTTTGCTATCAGTTCAGTTCAGTCACTCAGTTGTGTCTGACACTGTGACTTCATGGACTGCAGCACACCAAGCTTCCCTGTCTGTCATCAACTCCCAGAGCTTGCTCAAACTCATGTCCATGGAGTCAGTGATGCCATCCAACCATCTCATCCTCTGTCATCCCCTTCTCCTCCTGCCTTCAAAATTTCCAGGAGCAGGGTCCTTTCCAATGAGTCAGTACTTTGCATCAAGTGGCCAAAGTATTCAAGCTTCAGCTTCAGCATCAGTCCTTCCAATGAATATTCAGGACTGATTTCCTTTAGGATGGACTGGTTGGATCTCCTTGCTGTCCAAGGGACTCTCAAGAGTCTTCTCCAACACCACAGTTCAAAAGCATCAATTCTTCAGTGCTCACTCTCACATCCATACATGACTACTGGAAAAACTATAGCTTTGACTAGATGGACCATTGTTGGCAAAGTAATGTCTCTGCTTGTTAATATGCTGTCTAGGTTTGTCTTAACTTTTCTTCCAAGGAGCAAGTGTCTTTTAATTTCATGGCTGCAGTCACCATCCACGGTGAGTTTGGAGCCCAAAAAATTAAAGTCTGTCACTGTTTCCCTTATTTCCCCACCCGTTTTGCCATGAAGTGATGGGACCGGATGCCATGATCTTAGTTATTTGAATGGTGAGTTTTAGCCAGTCTTTTCACTCTTCTTTTTCACTTTTATCAAGAAGCTCTTTAGTTCCTCTTCGCTTTCTGCCATAAGGGTGGTGTCATCTGCTTATTCAAGGTTATTGATATTTCTCCCAGCAATCTTGATTCTAGCTTGTGCTTCATTCAGCCTGGCATTTCACATGACGTATTCTGCATAGAAATGTAATAAACAGGGTGACAATATACACCTTGATGTACTCATTTCCCAGTTTGGAACCAGTATGTTTTTCCACATCCAGGTCCAACTGTTGCTTCTTGACCTGTGTACAGATTTCTCTGGAGGCAGGTAAGGTGCTCTGGTATTTCCATCTCTTTCAGAGTTTTTCAGAGTTTTCTGTGATCTACACAGTCAAAGGTTTTGATGTAGTCAATAAAGCAGAAGTACAGATTTGTCTGAAAAATTCTCTTGCATTTTTCTATGATCTTTGCTATAGTCTACTTCATTTATTTTCATACTTTTGCTCTGATCATAAGAAATAATAATAAGGGATTTGATTTAGGTCATACCTGAATGGTCTAATGGTTTTCCCTACTTTCTTTAATTTAAGTCTGAATTTGGCAATAAGGAGTTCATGATCTGAGCCACAGTCAGCTCCTGGTCTTGTTTTTGTTGACTGTATAGAGCTTCTCCATCTTTGGCTGCAAAGAATATAATCAGTCTGATTTTGGTGTTGACCATCTGGTGAAGTCCATGTGTAGAGTCTTCTCTTGTGTTGTTGGAAGAGGGTGTTTGCTATGACCAGTGCCATTTTCTTGGCAAAACTCTATTAGTCTTTGCCCTCCTTCATTCTGTATTCCAAGGCCAAATTTGCCTGTTACTCCAGGTGTTTCTTGACTTCCTACTTTNTTGGAAGAGGGTGTTTGCTATGACCAGTGCCATTTTCTTGGCAAAACTCTATTAGTCTTTGCCCTCCTTCATTCTGTATTCCAAGGCCAAATTTGCCTGTTACTCCAGGTGTTTCTTGACTTCCTACTTTTGCATTCCAGTCCCCTATAATGAAAAGGAAATTTTTTTGGGGGGGGTGTTAGTTTTAAAAGCTCTTGTTGGTCTTCATAGAAGCTTCTGTGAGCTTGCTGTTGCTGCTGCTGCTGCTGCTGAGTCACTTCAGTTGAGTCCGACTCTGTGTGACCCCATAGATGGCAACCCATCAGGCTCCCCTGTCCCTGGCATTCTCCAGACAAGAACACTGGAGTGGATTGCCATTTCCTTCTCCAATGCATGAAAGTGAAAACTGAAAGTGAAGTCTCTCAGTCATGTCTGACCCTCAGTGACCCCATGGACTGCAGGCTACCAGGCTCCTCCGTCCATGGGATTTTCCAGGCAGGAGTACTGGAGTGGGGTGCCATCACCTTCTCCCACTGATATCCTGCAGTCCTGAAAGTCCCAAGAGTAGCACAAACCTGCAAGAATATTTAACATAATCTCATGCTTTAAACAACATATGAGTGGTAAAGCTTTAAGCCTTTGCAGATATCTTATAAATCTAGTTAATGTAACATTCTCACTTAACAGATAATAAGACTGATGAGGTGCCTGACAAATAGTTGTCAGCAGTTCAACCTACAGACAAATCAGAACATTTTATACCACTTCACAAAGGTGGTTTTAGCACACAGGCAATGCACAAGTAGTTTTCTAGTACTTCTTCTTCAGACTGTCTGAAAAAAACCTTATATATTGCCATTTGGATTTCACAAGAAAAAACTATCACAAAGAAAGAAATTGGCCTTGTGGATAGTTTAGTTTAAGGTAGAGTCAGCGGTTTAGAAAAGGATGCATTTTTAAGAATCTGAATTCAGATTTCCTGGCCATTTGAAGATCAGATGAGTTTTTGACACTTCATGGAAGTGAGGATTGAAGAGTTCTAGAAAATAATGCAGAAAAACTAAGAAAGAAAGTATCATATTTCATTGGCTAGTTTTGTAAAATTTCATTTCGCTTCACCTCATCTCTAATGGGCTGTTATCTTTCTGGCCACACAAATTAAGGATGACAACTGTTATTACTCTAAATCATAATCGGTAGTCATTGCCCTTAAATGCCTCTGGTTCCAGCATTTTCAGTTCTCCCATATCTCCATTTCCAACCAAGAGGTCCCAAAGAACATTACTCACATGCACACGAGTGCACTGTTTTCAACACTGGCAATTTCTTCCACTCAATAGACAACTTTGCTTCTTGTGTTGATGCTCTGGACTCCAGTAATGCTTCAGTAAAGTTACAATGAGCTTCCTGCTGCAACTCCCCTAGCACTGCAGACAGTACTCACATTGCAACCAATACATTTTCTTTCTGTCTGAAGCTTCTACCCTGGTCCAGACCACCAGCATTTCCACTTTGTGCGTTGTGCTGTTCTCCAGAGCCTGGAGGCCATCCTGAAAACCTCTCTTCTGTAGAATTTGAGAGAGTTCCCCATCAATTAAATTTGTGTCAAATTATTAAGAGTCCTAGAGATTTTCTCTCTCATGCTGGCAAAGAGAGATAATTATTTTCAGAATCCTTCCACTTTTCACTGTGCTATTTGGCTTTGGCAATGGATTACATGTAACATAATTCAGGGATAAGCTCAAAGCTACTGCAGTGGAAAGTAAATTGAATAAATTCTGCTTTGTGATACTAACAATCTTCTACATACCTGACACATTACCCTTGGATTAACTTAATATGATAGATTTATCTCTTTTAGGGTGAATGGTCTCCTGTATGATTCTGTGGTATTATGTAGAAAGAACACTAGCAGGACCCTTGTAAAATACCCATCTGAATCCATGCGTCCCTAAATCCCAGGGTAAGTGGCCCCAGCTTTGTGCTAGGTGGTTTCCTATTGGCTGTAACATTGTGTAACATCATCTGACCTCCACGACTCTCCCATCATTCAAGCACTGGCCACGAATTAAACATTTGCCATAACTAGCATGGTGACATCATGAGCCATCAAAATGCCTATCTCTGAGAAACTAAAGTGGTGCTCTGTGATTTTGAAATTGCTCAGATATATAGATCAACATAATCTGGTCATAAAGAGATTTGGGATATTTTGAAAGTAGCAAATATAGCTGTGTACTGGTAAAACGCTTTGGAGGCTAGTGGTGTGCTGAAAAAGAAATGAAAATTTATTTCAAATAAAACATTATTTTTCAGAAAAAGATTATAAAATGTAACTGATAAGATAGAGATAAAAAAATCAGTTCAGTTCAGTTCAGTCGCTCAGTCGTGTCCGACTCTTTGTGACCCCATGAATCGCAGCACGCCAGGCCTCCCTGTCCATCACCATCTCGCGGAGTTCACTCAGACTCACGTCCATCGAGTCCGTGATGCCATCCAGCCATCTCATCCTCGGTCGTCCCCTTCTCCTCCTGCCCCCAATCCCTCCCAGCATCACAGTCTTTTCCAATGAGTCAACTCTTCTCATGAGGTGGCCAAAGTACTGGAGTTTCAGCTTTAGCATCATTCCTTCCAAAGAAATCCCAGGGCTGATCTCCTTCAGAATGGACTGGTTGGATCTCCTTGCAGTCCAAGGGACTCTCAAGAGTCTTCTCCAACACCACAGTTCAAAAGCATCGATTCTTCGGCGCTCAGCTTTCTTCACAGTCCAACTTTCACATCCATACATGACCACAGGAAAAACCATAGCCTTGACTAGGCGGACCTTAGTCGGCAAAGTAATGTCTCTGCTTTTGAATATACTATCCAGGTTGGTCATAACTTTTCTTCCAAGGAGTAAGCGTCTTTTAATTTCATGGCTGCAGTCACCATCTGCAGTGATTTTGGAGCCCCAAAAAATAAAGTCTGACACTGTTTCCACTGTTTCCCCATCTATTTCCCATGAAGTGATGGGACCGGATGCCATGATCTTCGTTTTCTGAATGTTGAGCTTTAAGCCAACTTTTTCGCTCTCCTCCTTCACTTTCATCAAGAGGCTTTTTAGCTCCTCCTCACTTTCTGCCATAAGGGTGGTGTCATCAGCATATCTGAGGTTATTGATATTTCTCCCGGCAATCTTGATTCCAGCTTGTGTTTCTTCCAGTCCAGCGTTTCTCATGATGTACTCTGCATATAAGTTAAATAAGCAGGGAGACAATATACAGCCTTGACGTACTCCTTTTCCTATTTGGAACCAGTCTGTTGTTCCATGTCCAGTTCTAACTGTTGCTTCCTGACCTGCATACAGATTTCTCAAGAGGCAGGTTAGGTGGTCTGGTATTCCCATCTCTTTCAGAATTTTCCACAGTTTATTGTGATCCACACAGTCAAAGGCTTTGGCATAGTCAATAAAGCAGAAATAGATGTTTTTCTGGAACTCTCTTGCTTTTTCCATGATCCAGCGGATGTTGGCAATTTGATCTCTGGTTCCTCTGCCTGTTCTAAAACCAGCTTGAACATCAGGGAGTTCACGGTTCACATATTGCTGAAGCCTGGCTTGGAGAATTTTGAGCATTACTTTACTAGCGTGTGAGATGAGTGCAATTGTGCGGTAGTTTGAGCATTCTTTGGCATTGCCTTTCTTTGGAATTGGAATGAAAACTGACCTTTTCCAGTCCTGTGGCCACTGCTGAGTTTTCCAAATTTGCTGGCATATTGAGTGCAGCACTTTCACAGCATCATCTTCCAGGATTTGAAACAGCTCAACTGGAATTCCATCACCTCCACTAGCTTTGTTCTTAGTGATGCTTTCTAAGGCCCACTTGACTTCACATTCCAAGATGTCTGGCTCTAGATTAGTGATCACATCCTCATGATTATCTGGGTCGTGAAGATCTTTTCTGTACAGTTCTTCTGTGTATTCTTGCCACCTCTTCTTAATATCTTCTGCTTCTGTTAGGTCCATACCATTTCTATCCTTTATCGAGCCCATCTTTGCATGAAATGTTCCCTTGGTATCTCCAATTCTCTTGAAGAGATCTCTAGTCTTTCCCATTCTGTTGTTTTCCTCTATCTCTTTGCATTGATTGCTGAAGAAGGCTTTCTTATCTCTTCTTGCTATTCTTTGGAACTCTGCATTCAGATGCTTATATCTTTTCTTTTCTCCTTTGCTTTTCGCCTCTCTTCTTTTCAGTGCTATTTGTAAGGCTTCTCCAGACAGCCATTTTGCTTTTTTGCATTTCTTTTCCATGGGGATGGTCTTGATCCCTGTCTCCTGTACAATGTCACGAACCTCATTCCATAGTTCATCAGGAACTCTGTCTATCAGATCTAGGCCCTTAAATCTATTTCTCACTTCCACTGTATAATCATAAGGGATTTGATTTAGGTCATACCTGAATGGTCTAGCGGTTTTCCCTACTTTCTTCAATTTAAGTCTGAATTTGGAAATAAGGAGTTCATGATCTGAGCCACAGTCAGCTCCTGGTCTTGTTTTTGTTGACTGTATAGAGCTTCTCCATCTTTGGCTGCAAAGAATATAATCAATCTGATTTCGGTGTTGACCATCTGGTGATGTCCATGTGTAGAGTCTTCTCTTGTGTTGCTGGAAGAGGGTGTTTGCTATGACCAGTGCATTTTCTTGGCAAAACTCTATTAGTCTTTGCCCTGCTTCATTCTGCATTCCAAGGCCAAATTTGCCTGTTACTCCAGGTGTTTCTTGACTTCCTACTTTAGCATTCCAGTCCCCTATAATGAAAAGGACATCTTTTTTGGGTGTTAGTTCTACAAGGTCTTGTAGGTCTTCATAAAACCGTTCAACTTCAGCTTCTTCAGCATTACTGGTTGGGGCCTTCCAAAAAAAAAAGAAAGAAAAAAGTCATATGTAAAAGACCTAAGATGCAGGGTAGAAAGTGTTGCACTTTATAAAATTCATATAATGTAAGATGGGATAATAGAGAATGGAGAGAGAAAATATAATTTACAAAAGCATGAATTTAGGACAACTGAAAAGTGCAAGATAGCATTGAAAAGAAAACGTGGGAATAATGAGTTGAAAGTACAACTGGCAACAGATGTCAGGTAGTTTTATTTTAATTTTCAGATCAGATGGCATGCTATTCAAATTATGCATATTTATTGAAATTTATTCCATAAAATAGAAAGTATGCATAATACTCTAAGAATACTAAAGAACTTTGAGAAAAATGAATTAGCCAATCATTTAATTACTGTGGGGGAAGAAATTCACGTTGCGTTTTTTGAAGTGTCTGTGAACGTATTTCTGGTTATATTTATTGAAAAGATGTTGTTTCTAGGTATTTTAAAGCAAAAAATTTATATTATTAATACTGTCACATTTCATCATCAGAATTATAGCTTTCTGAAACTTTTATTCTCTATTATTATTATCGTTGAGCAGGTAATCTTGCTGTATTGGTGATACCATTATTACATATAAGCATCTTTCCTGTTGTAAAAGTTTTTCATTCCATTACCCCCAGTTCTTGTCAACTTCAGAAAATCACCTCTAATCACTTAGATAGGATTCTTAATGACTTAGAGGCAGCTTGGCATAGCTGGAAAATGTGTAGATTTTGCCAGCTGAGAGCTCATATTTGGAGCTTTGTCTTTCTCAATTATTGAGCAAGTTGTTCTGAAACTTGCTTTCCTCCTCTATAAAATAGTGTGATAAATACCTACTGTGCCAGTCTTCATGAGAAAATAATGAAAAATCTTAGATACTCATTAATTGGAAGAAATTAAGGTTTAGCTCAAGATTTGAGTCTGCCTTCTCCTATAATGTAATCATCAGGCCTGTCAGACACTAGCTGCCACTGGAGAACTTTTACAGCTGTCAGTTACCCTTTCATTCTTCTCATAGAGCATGTGGGCTTAAAACCAAGATCAAGAATAGAAAGCACATAACTAGGGCCATTTGCCCTGCTTTGCTTCATGCTTTTATATGGGCCTATACGTGTGAATCGGAGAAGGCAATGGCAACCCACTCCAGTACTCTTGCCTGGAAAATCCCATGGACGGACGAGCCTGGTAGGCTGCAGTCCATGGGGTCGCGAAGAGTCGGACACGACTGAGCGACTTCCCTTTCACTTTTCACTTCCGTGCATTGGAGGAAGAAATGGCAACCCACACCAGTGTTCTTGCCTGGAGAATCCCAGGGACGGCGGAGCCTGGTGGGCTGCCGTCTGTGGGGTCGCGCAGAGTTGGACACGACTGAAGCGACTTAGCAGCAGCAGCAGCATACATGTGAATGGGGCTTCCCTGGTAGCTCAGATAGTAAAGAATCTGCCTGCAATGTGGGAGATTTGGGTTCGATCTCTGGGTCAGGAAGATCCCCTGGAGAAGGCAATGGCAACCTGCTCCAGTGTTCTGGCCTGGAAAACCCCATGGGCAGAGGAGCCTGGTTATTTATAGTCCATGGGATCACAAACAGTCGGCCACGATTGGGTGACTTACACACATGCGTGCACACACACACACACACACACACACACACACACATACCCACACATGAGAATCACCTGGGGCCATCAGTACTGTAACCAGTCTCCCTATCTATCTTATCTCCTTTGACCATAATATATTTTTTCCTTTTCATATTTCAGATAAAAACTAAGATTCACAGATTATATCCTTACCATATCTTTATTATTTTTTATTTTTCTCGACTCAACATCAGCACACTTAAGCATATCCTGTTTTTTATGGTTTCTTCTACTATGGCCCTTTTCAGATACTAACATAGGATGCCTAGAGTCTTATAAATTAAATCACAACTTGTACATTTAGAGTCTGTTTAGACCATTCAATATAATTTAGTCCTGTTTCCATCAGGGAATGGATCTAATGGGGATGTAGGATACTGCAAGCTGAGCATTCCTACCACTTTTTCCATCTGAAAACAGCCAAAAAGCCCAAGAAATATTCACAGAGGTTGATTTGTGTCTCAGCAGCCTCAGTATTGCAGATCATTTGAATAAAAAATTTTTCCAAGATTGAGATCCTGATCCTAGGGGGCTCATCAATATCCATAATGTCAAAATGAAACTACAGCTGTGATATGTTTACCATACAGACATTGGATCTAGTTTTTATTGAGACCTCAATGAAAATATCTCTGACTTTATGTTGACTCTTTGCAACATGGATTGTAGCTTAACGGGCTCCTCTGTCCATGGGGATTCTCCAAGCAAGAATGCTGGAGTGGGCTGCCATCCCTCCTCCAGGATATCTTCCCTACTCAGGGATTAAACCTGTGTCTCTTATGTCTCCTGTATTGGCAGGTGGGTTTTTACCACTAGCACTAACTGGGAAGCCCTTAATGGCATATAATTGCTCATAATAGCTTCTTATGACCTTCTGTGTTACTGTAGTATTAATTGTAGATTCTCCTCTTTCATTACTAACTTTATTTGGGCTATCTGTCTCTCTCTCACTTTTTTTTTTCTATTTCTTTAACTTTTTGATTTTTTTTTTTCTGTAGCATGTTGCTCCAACATATATTTAATAAGGTCTCTATTGATGGGAATATATGTTCTTGCTAGATCTTTGGTGTTCAAATAAATTAATAATTTCTTTGTACACTTATCATTAGGGACATGTACAAGCTAGTTATGATTGTTTTATTTCTGTTTTTCATCTTTCTCCAGGCAGTTTTTGATCATCTCTTTGATTTTTTTTATGTGATCCATTATTAACATGTTCTTTAGACTTCATATGTTTGTGTTTTTTTCCATTTATTTCTTTTAGTTGATTGCTAGTCTCATACTATTGTGGTCAGAAAAGACGCTTGATATTATTTCAGTCTTAAACTTACTGAAACTAGTTTTCTGAACAGCCATGTGATCTATTCTAGAGAATGTTCCATGGTCTCTTGAATAGAATGTGTTCTCTGCTACCATTAGATTGAATATTCTATAGTTATGTATTAATTTTGTCTATAATAATACATCGATTAAGACCATTGTTTCCTTATTGATTTCCTGTGTGGATGATATGTCCATTGAGGTAGTGGGGATTTAAAGTCCCCTCTGCTATTTTGTTACTGTCAACATCTATCTTATTTTTTTTTAGCATTTGCTTTTTGAATTTAGGTATTCCTAAATTGGTTGCATATATACTTAAAAATGTTACATCTTCTTGTTAAATGATCTATTTATCATTATGGAATGATCTTTTTCTCAGTGCAGTTTGTGTTTTAAAGTTTGTTTTGTCTGATTTAAGCATTGCTACCTCAGCCTTCTTTTTGTTTCTATTTGCATGAACTCTCTTTTTATCAGCTCCACACTTTCAAACTCTGTTTCCTTAGATATAAAATGAGTCTCTTATAGGATGCATATATATATATATATCTTAAAAAAGAAAATCTGTTCAGGTACTCTATGTGTTTCAATTGCAGCATTTGTTCATTAATATTTAAAGTAAGTAGTGATAGGTATGTACTTACATTTTGTTCATTAATTTTTTCTTTGTAGTTCTTTTTTGTTCCTTTCTTCTCCTTTGCCCTATTTTAGTTCTATGTTTGGATTCCTTTTCCTTTTTTTATGTGGATCTATAATAGGTTTTTGCCTTGTGGTTTACCATGATGATATATATAGTTTTAGCTTGAAGAACTCTTCAGTTCAGTTCAGTTCAGTCATTCAGTCGTGTCTGACTCTTCGCGACCCCACGGAGGCAGCAAGCCAGGCCTCCCTGTCCATCACCAACTCCCGGAGTTGACTCAGACTCACGTCCATAGAGTTAGTGATGCCATCCAGCCATCTCATCCTCTGTTGTCCCCTTCTCCTTCTGTCCCCAATCCCTCCCAGCATCAGCGTCTTTTCCAGTGAGTCAACTCTTCGCATGAGGTGGCTATCATACTAGAGTTTCAGCTTTAGCATCATTCCTTCCAAGGAAATCCCAGGGCTGATCTCCTTCAGAATGGAATGGTTGGATCTCTTTGCAGTCCAAGGGACTCTCAAGAGTCTTCTCCAACACCACAGTTCAAAATAGTTCCAACAATGTCTAACCACCATACATGTTTACTCCCCATAATGACTTTGAATGTTTTTGATTACCTGTTTGAAATATTTTTTTTTCATATCCCTTAACCACTTATTTTATCCAAAATAAGATATGGAGGATTTTATTTTATCTTTTAACATCTTACATGCTTTATAACAAATTGAGGTACTACCTTTACTGGATGTTTACCCTTACCAGTGATATTTTCCCTTTACATTTTCCAAATTTCTAATTGTGGCTTTTTCTTTTCTGCTTATGAGAGTGTCTAAAACATTTCTTTTAAAGCTGGTTTAGTGGTGGTCAGAATCTTCCTGCGGTGCAGGAGACCCTGGTTTGAGACCCTGAATTGGAAACATCCCCTGGAGAAGCAAATGGTAAACAAACCACTCCAGTATCCTTGCCTGGAAAATCCCATGGACAGAGGAGCCTGGTGGGCTGCAGACCTTGGGATTGCAAAGAGTTGGGCACAACTGAGAGACTAACATTTTAGTGGTGGTGAACTATTTAGCTTTTGCTGGTTGGTAAACAACCCTTTATCTATTCTTCAGTCCTAAATGATAACTTTACCAGGTAGAATACTCTTGACTGTGTTTTTTTCTTTCAGTATTTAAAATGTATCATACCACTTCTTTCTGGCCAGAAAACTTTCTGCTGAAACATCAGCTGATGGTGTTATAAGAATGTAAAGTTGCTTTTCTCTTGCTGCTTTTAAATTTTTATTATTTTAATTGGAAGATAATAGCAATATTGTGTTTGTTTCTGCCATACATCATTATGAATCAGACATATGTCCTCTACCCCTTGAACCACCCTCCCAACTCCTGCCACATTCAACCCCACTAGGTTGTCTCAGAGCACCAGATTTGAGCTCCCTGCATCATACAGCAAATTCCCACTGGCTATCTCTTTTACATGTGGCAATGTATATGTTGCAATGCTACTCTCTCAGTTCATCCCACCGAATCTTTTCCCCACTGTATCCATAAGTCTATTCCTTATGTTTGCTTCTCTTTTATTGTCCTACAAATAGGTTAATCATTATCATCATTCTAGCTTCCATATATATGTGTTAATATATATTTGTTTTTCTCTTTCTGACTTACTTTACTCTGTGTAATAGGCTCTAGATTTATTCACCTCATTAAAGTGGACTGAAGTACATTCCTTTTACAGCTGAGTAATATTCCATTGTATATGTGTATCACATCTTTTTTATCCATTAATCTATTGCTGAATTTCTAGATTGCCTTCATGTCCTAGCCATTGGAAAGAGTGCCAAGAAGAACTTTGGGGTACATGTCTTTTTTCAACTCTGATTTCCTCAGGATATATGCTCAGTAGTGGAATTATTGGATCATATGGTAGCTCTATTTTCAGTTTTTTTAAGGAACCTCCATACTGTTCTCCATAGTGACTGTACCAATTTATAGTCACACCAAAAGTGCAAGAAGGTTCCCATTTCTCCACACCCTCTTCAGCATTTATTGTTTGTAGATTTGTTGATACTGGCCATTGTGACTGCCATGAAATGATATCTCATTGTAGTTTTGATTTTCATTTCTCTAATAATGAGCCATGCTGAGCATTTTTTCATGTGTTTACAAGCCATCTGTATATCTTCTTTAGAGAAATGTCTGTTTAGGTCCTTGGCCCACTTTTTGATTGGATTGCTTGTTTTTCTGGTATTGAGCTGCATGAGCTGACTATATTTTGGAGATTAATCTTTGTCAGTTCATTTATTTGCTATCAGTTTCTCCCATTCTGAGGGTTGTCTTTTCACCTTGCTTATAGTTTCCTTCACTGTGCAAAAGCTTTCCAGTTTAATTAAGTCTATTTTTTTATTATTGTTTTTATTTCCATTATTCTAGGAGGTGAATCAAAGAGGATCTTGCTGTGATTTATGTCAAAGAGGGTCCTCAATATGTTTTCCTCTTAGAGTTTTATAGTTTTTGGTCTTACATTAAGTTTTTTAATCCATTTTTTAGTTTATTTTTGTGTATGGTGTGAGGAAGTGTTCTAATTTCAGCCTTTTACATGTAGCTACTCAGGATTTCCAGCAACACTGGGAATTGAATAGAATGTCTTTTCTCCATTGCACATTCTTGCCTTCTTTGTCAAAGATAAGTTGCCCATAGATGCATGGATTTATCTACAGGCTTTCTATCTTGTTCCATTAGTCTATATTTCTGTTTGTGCCAGTACCATGGTGTCTTGATGACTGACACTTTGTAGTATAGTCTGAAGTCAGGAAGATTGATTCCTCCAGTTGCATTCTTCTTTCTCAAGATTGCTTTGGGTGTTAATGGTCTTTTGTGTTTCCATGCAAACTTGAAATTATTTGTTCTAGTTCTATGAAAAATGCCATTGGTAGTTTGCTAGTGATTGCCGTGAATTTATAAATTGCTCTGGTGAATATATTAAACCTAGACAACATATTAAGAAGCAGAGACATTTGTTTGCCAACAAAGGTCCATGAGTGTGAGAGCTGGAACATAAAGAAAGCTGAGCACCAAAGAACTGATGCTTTTAAACTGTGGTGTTGGAGAAGACTCTTGGACAGCAAGATCAAACCAGTCATTCCTAAGGGAAATCAGTCCTGAATATTCACTGGGAAAGACTGATGCTGAAGCTGAAGCTCTAATACTTTGGCCACCTGATGTGAAAAACTGACTCATGGAAAAAGACCCTGATGCTGGGAAAGATTGAAGTCATGAGGAGGAGATGACAGGGAATGAGATGGTTGGATGGCATCACTGACTTGAAGGATATGAGTTTGAGCAAGCTCCATGAGTTGGTGATGGACAGGGAAGCCTGGCATGCTGCAGTCCATGGGGTCCAAAAGAGTCAGAGATGACTGAGCAACTGAACTTTGATAGTATAGTTCTTTTCACAATATTGATTATTTCATTTCAAGTACATGGTATCTTTCCATCTGTGTGTGTCATCTTTGATTACTCTCATTAGTGCTTTGTAGTCTTCTGCATACAGATCTTTTGTCTCTTTAGGTAAATTTATTCCACAGTATTTTATTATTTTTGTTGTCATGGTGAATGGAATTGTTTCCTTAATTTCTCTTTCTGATTTTTCATTGTTATGAAATGTTGGGGATTTCTGGGTATTAATTTTATATCCTGTGACTTTACTATATTCATTGATTAGCTCTAGTAATTTTCTGGTGGCATCCTTAGGGTTTTTTTGTATAGTACCATGTCCTTTGCAAGTACCGAGAGTTTTACTTTTTCTTCTCCAATCTGGATTCCTTTTATTTCTTTATCTTCTCTGATTGTTGTGTCTATGACTCCTAAACTATGTTGATATATAATAGTGGTGAGAGTGGGCACCCTTGTCTTTTTCCTGATTATAGAGAAAATGCTTGCAGGTTTTCACCATTGTTTGCTGTGTGTTTGTTACATATGGATTTTACTATGTTGAATTATGTTCATTCTATGCCTACTTTGTGGTATACTCAGTTGTGTCTGACTCTGTGCGACCCCATGGACTATAGTTCATGGTGTTCTGATTATAGAGAAAATGCTTGCAGGTTTTCACCATTGTTTGCTGTGTGTTTGTTACATATGGATTTTACTATGTTGAAGTATGTTCATTCTATGCCTACTTTGTGGTATACTCAGTTGTGTCTGACTCTGTGCGACCCCATGGACTATAGTTCATGGTGTTCTCCAGGCCAGCATACTGGAGTGGATAGCCTTTCCCTTCTCCAGGGGATCTTCCCAACCCAGGGATTGAACCCAGGTCTTCTGCATTGCAGGCAGATTCTTTACCAGCTGAGCCTCAAGGGAAACCCACTTTCTGGAGACTTTTAATAAAAATTGAGTCCTGAATTTTGTCAAAAGCTTTCCCTGCATCTAGTGAGATGATCAGATAGTTTTTTTACATTTTGGCTTGTTAATATGGTATATCACATTGATTGATTTGTGTATATTGAAAAAATCTTTGCATCCCTGGGATAAAGCCCACTTGATCATGATGTATGAACTTTTCAATGTGCTGTTGGATTCTATTTGCTGGAGTTTTGTTGAGGATTTTTGCATCTCCATTCAACAGTGATATTGACCTGTAATTTAATTTTTTTGGTAGCATCTTCGCTTGGTTTTTGTGTCAGTGTGATGGTGGCCTCATAGAATGAATTTGAATTCTCCTTCCTCTGCAGTTTTCTGGAGGAGTTTGAGTAGGATAGATGGTAGCTCTTCTCTAAACTTTTGGTAGAATTTGCCTGTAAAGCCATCTGGCCCTGGAATTTTGTTTGTTGGAAGAGTTTTGATTTCTGTACTTGCGGTTGGTTCGTTCACATTTTCTACTTCTTCCTGGTTCAGTTTTGGAAAGTTATACTTTTCTAAGAATTTGTCCATTTCTTCCAAGTTGTCCATTTTATTGGCATATAGTTTCTCATAGTAGTTTCTTATGATCCTTTGCATTTCTGTGTTGTCTGTTGTAATGTCTGCTTTTTCACTTATAATATTATTGATTTGAGTCTTCTCCCTTTTTTTCTTGAGTCTGGTTAACAGTTTCTCAAGCAGTTTATTTGTCTTCTCAAAGAACCAGCTTTTATATTTACTGATCTTTGCTATTGCCTCCTTTATATATATTTTTCATTTATTATTATTTTGCTCAGATCTTTATGATTTCATTCCTTCTACTAAAGTTGTTTTTTTTTTTTCTCTCTCTCTTTTTCTTGTAGCTTTAGATGTAAGATTAAGTTGTGTATTTGGTATTTTTCTTGCTTTTGAGGTAAGCTTGTATTGCAATAAACTTCCCTCTTAGCATCACTTGTATTGCATCTCATAGGTTTTGAATTGTCTTGTTTTCATTGTCATTTATTTCTAGATGATTTTTATTTTCTTTTTTATTTCTTCAGTGATCTGTTTGCTATTCAGAAGTGTATTGTTTAGGCTTATGTGTTTGTTTTTATGGGTTTTTTTTCCTTTGTAGTTGATATCTAATCTTTCAGTGTTATTGTCAGAAAAGATGCTTGAAGTGATTTCAAATTTTTTAAAACTTAGCAAGGTTTGATTTATGACCCAAGCTGTGATCTATCTTGGAGAATGTTACATGTGCACTTGAGAAAGAAAGAAAGAAAAAAAAAGAAATCTACTGTTTTTGGGTGAAATGTCTTGTTAGATCTACCTGGTCCAAGATATCATTTAAAGTTTGTGTTTCCTTATTAATTTTCTATCTGAATGATCTGTCCATCAGTGTGAGTGATATATTAAAGTCCCCCATTATTGTGTTACTTTCAATTTTGTCTTATGTATTCAGGTGCTCCTATGTTGGGTGCATATATATTTATAATGACTATATCTTCTTCTTCGATTTATCCCTTGATCATTACAGTGTCCATTGTCTCTTGTAATGGTCTTTATTTTATGTGATATGAGTATTTCTACTTCCACTTTCTTGTTATTTCTATTTGCATGGACTATATTTTTCCAACCCCTCACTTTGAGTCTGTATGTATTCCTAGGTCTGAGGTGGGTATATATTTATATATACACACACACATATATATATATGTGTGTGTGTGTCTTTTAATTTTATCCACTCAGCCAATCTGTGGCCTTTGGTTAGAATGTATATTCCACTTACATTTAAAGTAATTATTGATATATATGATCCTATTACCATTTATTTTATTATTTTGGGGTTGTTTCATAAGGCATTTTCCTTCTCTAGTGTTTCCTCTCTAGACAAGTTCTTTTAGTATTTGTTATAGAGCTGGTTGAGTAGTGGGGAATTCTCTTAACTTTTGCTTATGTATAAAGCTTTTGATTTCTCCTTCCAATCTGAATGTGATCCTTTCTGAGAGAGTAATCTTGGTTGTGACTTTTTTTTTTCCTTTCATCATTTTANTTTTTTTTTTTCTCTCTCTCTTTTTCTTGTAGCTTTAGATGTAAGATTAAGTTGTGTATTTGGTATTTTTCTTGCTTTTGAGGTAAGCTTGTATTGCAATAAACTTCCCTCTTAGCATCACTTGTATTGCATCTCATAGGTTTTGAATTGTCTTGTTTTCATTGTCATTTATTTCTAGATGATTTTTATTTTCTTTTTTATTTCTTCAGTGATCTGTTTGCTATTCAGAAGTGTACTGTTTAGGCTTATGTGTTTGTTTTTATGTTTTTTTTTTTTCCTTTGTAGTTGATATCTAATCTTTCAGTGTTATTGTCAGAAAAGATGCTTGAAGTGATTTCAAATTTTTTAAAACTTAGCAAGGTTTGATTTATGACCCAAGCTGTGATCTATCTTGGAGAATGTTACATGTGCACTTGAGAAAGAAAGAAAGAAAAAAAAAGAAATCTACTGTTTTTGGGTGAAATGTCTTGTTAGATCTACCTGGTCCAAGATATCATTTAAAGTTTGTGTTTCCTTATTAATTTTCTATCTGAATGATCTGTCCATCAGTGTGAGTGATATATTAAAGTCCCCCATTATTGTGTTACTTTCAATTTTGTCTTATGTATTCAGGTGCTCCTATGTTGGGTGCATATATATTTATAATGACTATATCTTCTTCTTCGATTTATCCCTTGATCATTACAGTGTCCATTGTCTCTTGTAATGGTCTTTATTTTATGTGATATGAGTATTTCTACTTCCACTTTCTTGTTATTTCTATTTGCATGGACTATATTTTTCCAACCCCTCACTTTGAGTTTGTATGTATTCCTAGGTCTGAGGTGGGTATATATTTATATATACACACACACATATATATATATATGTGTGTGTGTGTCTTTTAATTTTATCCACTCAGCCAATCTGTGGCCTTTGGTTAGAATGTATATTCCACTTACATTTAAAGTAATTATTGATATATATGATCCTATTACCATTTATTTTATTATTTTGGGGTTGTTTCATAAGGCATTTTCCTTCTCTAGTGTTTCCTCTCTAGACAAGTTCTTTTAGTATTTGTTATAGAGCTGGTTGAGTAGTGGGGAATTCTCTTAACTTTTGCTTATGTATAAAGCTTTTGATTTCTCCTTCCAATCTGAATGTGATCCTTTCTGAGAGAGTAATCTTGGTTGTGACTTTTTTTTTTCCTTTCATCATTTTACATATATTCTACCATTCCTTTCTCTCTTCCAGGGTTTCTGTTGAAAGATGAGAGGTTAGCTTTATGGGGACCTCCTTGTATGTTATTTGTTCCTTTTCACTTGCTACTTTACTTATTGGTGTTTAATATTTGTTCACCTGATTAATACGTATCATGGCATGTTTCTCCTTGGGTTTATCCTATATGGGAGTCTCTGGCCTTCTTGGGCTTGGATTCTATTTACTTTCCCACTTTAGAGAATTTTTCAATTATTTTTGCTGTTGTTCAGTCACCCAGCATGTCTGACTCTTTGCTACCCCAAAGACTACAGCACACCAGGTTTCCCTGTCTTTCTCTACATTTTGGAGTTTGCACAAACTCATGTCTATTGAATTGGTGATGCCATCCGACCATCTCATCCTCTGTCACACCCTTCTCCTCTTACCTTCAGCCTTTCCCAAATCAGGGTCTTTTCCAATGAGTTGGCTTTTCACATCAAGTGGCCAAAGTACTGGAGCTTCAGCTCCAGCATCAGTCCTTCCAATGGATATTTGGGTTGACTTTCTTTAGGATTGCCTAGTTTGATCTCCTTGCAGTCCAAGGGACTCTCAAGAGTCTTCTTCAGCACCATAATTCAAAAGCATCAATTCTTTAGGTCTCAGACTCCTTTATGGTCCAACTCTCACATCCGTACATGACTACTGGAAAAACCATAGCTTTGACTATATTGACCTTTGTTGAAAAAGTGATGTCTCTGCATTTTATAATTTCTTCAAATATATCCTCATAGCTTGTCTCTTTTTCTTGTTCTTCTGGAATCTTTATGTTTCAAATGTTAATGCATTTAATGTTGTGCCAGAAGTCTCTGAGACTATCTTCTTTTCTTTTTATTCTTTGTTCTTTATTCTATTCTGTTTCAGTTATTTCTACCATTCTTTCTTCCAGCTCACTTATCCATTGTTCTGATTCAATTATTCTGTTATTATTCCTTCTAATATATTTTTAATCTTAGTTATTGTGTTCATTGTTGATTGTCTCTTCTTTAATTCTCCTAGTTTCTTGTTAAACATTATTGTATCTTCTCAATCTGTGCCTCTAGTCTATTTATCTGTGCTTCCTTAGTATTTCCATCAACTTTACCATCATTACTTTGAATTATTTTACAGGTGACTGCTTATTTCTTCTTCATTTGTTTGATCTTGTGTATTTTCACCTTGTTCCTTCATCTGCTGCATGTTTCTATGCCTCTTCTTCTTCTTCTTTTTTTAAATTTACTGTGTTTGGAGTCTCCTGTCTGCAGGCTGGAAAGTCATTAGTCAGTTCAGTTCAGTTTAGTTGCTCCATGTCCGACTCTTTGTGACCCCATGAATTGCAGCATGCCAGGCCTCCCTCACCAACTCCTGGAGTTCACTCAGACTCACGTCCAATGAGTCAGTGATGCCATCCAGCCATCTCATCCTCTGTCGTCCCCTTCTCCTCCTGCCCCCAATCCCTCCCAGCATCACAGTCTTTTCCAATGAGTCAACTCTTCGCATGAGGTGGCCAAAGTACTGGAGTTTCAGCTTTAGCATCATTCCTTCCAAAGAACACCCAGGGCCGATCTCCTTCAGAATAGACTGGTTGGATCTCCTTGCAGTCTAAGGGACTCTCAAGAGTCTTCTCCAACACCACAGTTCAAAAGCATCAATTCTTAGGCACTCAGCTTTCTTCACAGTCCAACTCTCACATCCATACATGACTATTGGAAAAAACCATAGCCTTGACTAGACTTTCCTCTTAATTGTGGTGTCTGCTCCCCATAGATGGGGTTTGGCCAGTGCCTTGTGAAACTTTCCTGGTTGGCGGTGTCTGTGTTCTGGTGGATGGAGCTGGATCTTGTCTCCCTGAAGTGAAATGCTATGCCCAGTAGTTTGTTTTGGGTGTCTTGGTTTGGGATGTCTTTGGGAAGTATTTCTGCCAATGGGCAATCTAAAGCCTTGAAATGAAGCATCTTCCACTGGACCTTGCTGGCCTTTGGATGTGACTTGGTGTTAGCGTTGAGATGGAGGCCTTTTAGAATACTTTCACCCATTAATGTTTCATGAGGTCAGGGAATTCTCTGGTGGTCCAAAGTCCTGGACTCAGGTCTCCCATTTTGGAGGTTTAGGCCCAGCCCTTTACTGTAACACCAAGTCTCCACAAGTCACACAGCAAAGAAGATAAAACTCCAAAACTAATGGTGAAACTCAACACTTAGCACTCAACAGCTAAGAACAGTCAAAAATACTTGCATAATTACAAAGAGAAAAGAATAGAGAAAAAAGGATGAAAACAGGAGTCAAAAAGAGAGAGCAATCAAACAATAGTCAAACCTCTAAGTGAAAATGAATATTACTAAACTCACAAAAATTTAAATTAAAAAACATAGCAAAAGTGCAGTTTGACTAAGCAATACTGTAAAATTATGAAAAAATAAAATGAATTTATTTAAAAATAGGATGTTTATTTCCAGTTTTTAAAGGCATCTCCACACTGTTCTCCATAGTGGCTGTACTAGTCTGCATTCCCACCAACAGTGTAAGAGGGTTCCCTTTTCTCCACACCCTCTCCAGCATTTATTGCTTGTAGACTTTTGGATCACAGCCATTCTG
>SJYX01020341.1:7481-18338 GCA_006410675.1 Oreotragus oreotragus
TTGGACTGTGAAGAAGGCTGAGTGCCAAAGAATTGATGCTTTTGAACTGTGGTATTGGAGAAGACTCTTGAGAGTCCCTTGGACTGCAAGGAGATCCAACCAGTCCATTCTGAAGGAGATCAACCCTGGGATTTCTTTGGAAGGACTGATGCTAAAGCTGAAACTCCAGTACTTTGGCCACCTCATGAGAAGAGTTGACTCATTGGAGAAGACTCTGATGCTGGGAAGGATTGGGGGCGGGAGGAGAAGGGGACGACTGAGGAGGAGATGGCTGGATGGCATCACGGACTCAATGGAAGTGAGTCTGAGTAAACTCCGGGAGATGGTGATGGACAGGGAGGCCTGGCGTGCTGCGATTCATGGGGTTGCAAAGAGTCGGACACGACTGAGCGACTGAACTGATATATGCAATATAATACTGTACTGTATATTTGAAAGCTGCTAAGAGTATAAATCTTACATGTTGTCACCACAAAAAAGAAGTGGCAATTATATGATATGATGGAAGTGTTAGCTAGTACTACCATAATAATCACATGATAATAGACAAGCTTATCAAATCAACACATTGTACATCTTAAAGTTACACAATGTTATAAATGGCAATCCACTCCAGTATTCTTGCCTGGAGAATCCCATGGACGGAGAAGCCTAGTAGGTTACAGTCCACGGGGTTGCAAAGAGTCGGACACGACTGAGTGACTTCACCTTCACCTATATTCAATTATATCTCAATAAAGTTGAAGAAAAAAGTAATCTATCTACCCAAGAAGCACAAGAACTCCATGTAGGATAAACTCAGAGATCAAGTACTTTTTTCACTGCTGCATTTTCATACCCCAGAATAGTACCTAACAAATAGAAGTCTCTCACCAGATATTCATTGACTTATTCAGTAAATTAATCTTTATTTCACAAATGAGAAGCCTGAAGCACATAGAAGCAGAATAATTTTCCCAAAGTCAACCAGCTAGTAAGGGATGGAGTCTGGTTTTAAATCCAGGCAGACTGACAACAGAACTCAATCTTAAGTTTGCTAGCATACATCAAGTCCAGCCTCTGAGGTGCTGAAGTGTTCAAATCTACATCTTCTATCTGAAACCCATGTAACATAATTAGCCATCTACTGCCTCCCTCTGCTTCCATCTGAAGGACTTGACATTTCTGTAACATCACATCTCAAATCTTTAAAGACGGTGAGGTATCGAGGAAAAAAATGAGCTTTGGTGTCATACACACCTTGGTTTGGATCTCTGATTAGGCTCTACCAAAGCTTGTCACCTTAGCTAGGTAGTTTGATGTGCTTTCCAATTTTCACATCTTGGTGGCATAGAGAATTATAATATTTCTATAGAACACTGGGGAGAGGTAGCACTTAGTCAAACGTAATTGGTCTGGAAATCCAAGTGTTTCATGCTCTTCCTACCCACCTCCTGGAGAAGGCAATGGCACCCCACTCCAGTACTCTAGCCTGGAAAATCCCATGGACGGAGAAGCCTGGTAGGCTGCAGTCCATGGGGTCGCTAAGAGTTGGACACAACTAAGTGACTTCACGTTCACTTTTCACTTTCATGGACTGGAGAAGGAAATGGCAACCCACTCCAGTGTTTTTGCCTGGAGAATCCCAGGGATGGGGGAGCCCGGTGGGCTGCCATCTATGGGGTCACACAGAGTCAGATACGACTGAAGCGACTTAGCAGCAGCAACCCATCTCCAGGGCTAAGAGGATCATATGTGGGCATTCCTACAATCCATCTGCATACACAACCCTTGTTGTGCAGTCACTCAGTCGTGTCCAACTCTTTGCAGCCCCATGGATTGCAGCTCATCAGGCTTCCCTGTCCTTCACCATCTTCCAGAGCTTTCTCAAACTCATGTTCATTGAGCCGGTGACTCTATCCAACCAGCTCATCCTCTGTTGTCCTCTTCTCCTCATGCCTTCAGTCTTTCCCAGGATCGGGGTCTTTTCTTATGAGTTGGCTCTTTGCATCGGGTGGCCAAAGTATTGAAGCTTCAGCTTCAGCATCAGGCCTTCCAGTGAATATTCAGGATTGATTTCCTTTAGGATGGACTGGTTTGATATCCTGGCAGTCCAAGGGACTCTCAAGAGCAGTTTCCTTATTTTAACTATAGGGTACCAGTTCGTAAAATGGGGCAAATGATGTCTATTTCATAGAGCACTTGTGAACTATAAATAAAATACCATGGACAAAATGCTTGCTATAGACGGTCAATATGTGGGGGCTCGGTTGATGGTAGTTATCATCAAGGGTTACTACGATTAGTATTGTTCAAAAAGAAATAACGAGCACCAAATGGAGTCACTTATGCTGAATCCCATGTCAGCAAGCCAAGACTTAATTACGGTTTCGCTATCTCCCAGGAATGTGGCCTTTAACTAGTCAAACTGGGGAATTACCTGATTAGTACTGGTGAGGTAATCTGCAAGGCAGACCCCACTCTTCCCACAAAGGAAGGTGATTTTGCTGGGGAAAAAAAGAAATTCTTTCATTTATAACTTCCTAGTCCCACCCCCTTTCTGCCTTTAAAAAATTTCATTTTTGAATACCTCCTGGGAGCTCCTTTCTCTTTGTTAGGTGAAATGCTGCCCAACTCATCAACCACTGAATGAAGGCAATATGATCTTTAAATTACTCAGCTGAATTTTTTTTTAGCATTATTAACATCAGCAATAGTATTTGTTTGTAGTTTCCATGGTCTCTCTAAACCCAAGAAACAGCCTGAGCCAGATTCCATCACGCATGTTTGTTTCTCTGCTTCCTATAACACTCAAGTCTTATTGCAGATTACTTTTAGTTTATTAATTTTTACTTCCTGCTCACTCAGTGATAAGGCACTTAACTGTGCACCGTGGGAGATTCCAAGAGCATAACCATAGACTCCCAGAACAGGATGAGACTACTACTCCGTTGAATTGCTTCCCTCAAAGGCTTGAGTCCCTTCTGAAACATTCACTGAATGAGTAGTCAATTTTCAGATACCTCCGATGATGAGAATATAACCATCCAAGAAGCCCGTCCTAGCTTGGGACACGATTTATTAAAAATTCTTCTTTACACTGATTCTGAGTCCAACTTCGTATATCTTCTGCCTACTGATAATTTTTCAATTTGGAGCCACATTGAAGAGCTCCAACATGTGTCATATAGATGTCATCTTGAAAGATCACATCCTAGGACTCAGACATACCTGAGATTGTCTAAAAAAAAGGGAACCTGAATTCAGTCTAGAGTACTATTTGTAGGAGGAACTGGAGAGCTTCCTGGAAAATAAGTCATTAATTCTAATAAAAAAGCTAGCTGTGGAACAGTACCTAGGAATCACAGTCTACAAATACAGGTGAACAAACACACAGATTCTTTTCTATAATAATTTAATTTTTGACAAATAGAATAACATACCTCAAATCTTGTATGGTTCACAGATGATGAGAGAAGAGCAAATAAGTCAAGCTCAAGGTCAGTTTCTGAGACATTCTTCCAGTCCTGTTCCTACGTACTCATGCTAAAGTCCCAGGGACAGGAAGGGAGGGCCTTACAGTGAAAAGAGAGATAGATTTTTCTGAAATTAAATAATTACAATCTACAAGCCTGTGCTGATAAATTCAAAAATCTCCACAAAATAAATCGTTGAGAGGAAACATATATGCAATAAAAACTAAGTCAAGAAAAATATCAAACTAAAAAGATTGATAAAGTTGAAAGGAATTGAACATTATCAACTAACTACCTCTAATAAAAGATTCTGGGAACAGACAACTTTACTGGCAGGTAATTCAGTTCATTTTATTAATGAATAAAGCACAACCAAAATAGCAGAGGTGACCAAGGAGGGTCTAAAATACAAAAACCTCTAAATCTCACTCATGTGGGTTTGAAAGGTCAAAGTAAAGTTAGAGCAAATTTTGTAAACTGGAGACATTTAAAGGATGGCTTTTCATTAAGGATATGGGTATACAAAGAGTGAAAAATGAAAATGTTAGTTACTCAGTTTCCCAGGCCAGAATATTGGAGTGGGTTGCCATGCCCTCCTCCAGGGGGATCTTTCCAGCCCAGGGATTGAACCTGGGTCTCCTGCATTGCAGGAGCCACCGGTACTAAGCACTAAAATACCTACTTTTCTAAGATTTCTGTGATGATGCAAGTTTATACTGTATTGAGTTATGCTTCCTAACATAGTGCAAGTGAAGGTCACAACTACCCGTCCCCTTCAGTTCTCCTTTGTAGCACAGAGGCCTGGGCAGGGAGGCCAAAGGGGCCACATCTGCTGAAGAAGTCAGAAAGAAGGCCTGCTTTAGTGGGCAGCCGGGGTAGTGTTACAGAGCTGGCATGAACCACCCACGCAGCAGGGACTGTGCGTCTGATGGCAGCAGCAAGTGTCACTGCCGGAGGGAAGAAAGAGTGTGGACCCCTGACAGCCCCTCCAACTGACAGAAACACACAGAAGAAAGTCTAGGCAGACTCTAAGCAGAACTAGTTTGGAACAATCTGGAGGAGCTGGAATTCTCACAAAATGGGTAAGTTATGGAGACCACAGCTTCATCCTTATACCATTGTGGCCGGGAAGAAAGTTTTCAATTGTTTATTCTTCAGGAGTCCTCGACTTGGTGGAGGAAAGAAACACTTGAGAAGTTAATGATATTAGACAAGACAGGACTAAGTGGAGACTTTGACACCAAAATACTTTAGAAGGAAGTTCTCTGATAACCAAGGGGCCAGGAAAAAATTCATCAAAGTGAAAAGAATTTAAGTTTTGACTGTGCAGAACGGGCTGGCATGGAATGAGAAAACTGGAAACGGGAGCCTGAGGGCATTCGAGTGGCATGTTCATCCTGCAGAATCGTCTTGATGGAATGTTCTAGAAAGTTTGTCCTAGGAAGCAATCTCAAGGTAAAGGTCAACACTTCATATATAGTATATACTCTAACCTCATAAAAGGACTATTTATTTTACATGAAATTTTACTAGAGCATCAGAAGTCAAGACAAATTAAAGAATAAAGTGTCTGCCTAGTGAACTTATTCTGAAAACTTAAGGACGGACAGAAAGAAAATACATAATTACAGAAAACCTGTGGTGCTATAATTCTACTGGAGAGAGAACCACGCAATCTGACAGTGTCGAACGCCCTCTGGTGGCCATGTAGTGAGACTGGTTGCCCCGGAGGTTTTCATTCATTTTTCTTAAACTGGAAATAGTTTCCAAAAGATGAAATGACATTGATGAATCTTCTACCTTTCCTCCTTCATTAATCTGCACACAAATTCAGCTCATCACAACTTATTTCCCTTCCCCAATTCTACTGTTTGACGCTTCTAAAAAGCCCCTCCTTTGACGACAGCTATAGTAAAAGAACTAGAGAGAATTTGTATACGTATACAGACAATAATATGGTTAATTCCATTGGCAAGAAGATATTGTTTTGCACTTCTAAAGAAAACATCAAACATAATGAAAATCAGTGGTGTGGAAAACTTAGGCTTTTAATATTATTCATAAAGGTTTCACTCCTTCCTGTGAGATAAGCAAAAATGACACAAGTATGCAAAACGCCTCACAAAGTGCCTGCCATAAAGCATGTATCCAGTAAACATTTCTTTCCCCGGAATAACTAATGATCGATACCTAACTAGGGTTCAGACACATACAGTAATGGTATCTATGGGAATAGATGGATATGTTAACTATCTTGATTGTGGTAAGAATTTCACATTGTATTAGCATATCAAATCATCAGGTTGTTCACCTTAAGAATATACAATTTTATTTTTTAATTATAAAGCTGGGGAAAAATAAAAATAAAACAGTAAAAAAGGAAAAAAAAAAAGAAACAAAATGGATTTGACAGAAAATCAAACTGCCATAATGACATAGGATTGAAATTTTCATTATGAGATCTACTATCTGCCTGTCATATACTGATTCTTCTTTGCTTTAAAGGCCTTCATTTAGCAACAGCTGAAAAGAGTGGGAGAAAACCATCCATATTCCTAACTACTGAAACTGAAAAGGAAAACTCAGTTCTCTGCTACGCATTGGACATACAACCTCAAACATATCACTTAATTTACTGGGGCCTCAGTTTCTCCATTTGAAAAAAGGGGGAGATTGTCATAGATCAGTGACTCTCTAATACAGCTCTTGGAACACCAACAAAGAAGAGTTCATTTGCTCTAGGTGAAATGAACAATGCAGAAGTCATGTAAGAACATGAAATTAAATTACTAAAGTAAGATTGCCGTTGGTTCTGAGAACAAATCTTCTTACCCATTTGGTGTTAAAACATTCCTCCTTCTATGAAACAATAATGACCTGATCTTAGGGGTGGCTTGAATGTCCTTATTAACTAAAACATCGCCAACCCAAAACTGACCCCAAATTTGGAGCCTGTGATATCATTGGAAATCTACTGAAAAAAATTTTTTTCTGAAAGGGTGTGTATGGCAAAAAGACAGTTCAATCTGGAGACTGGCTGACCCAGGCTTTAACTTGTGTGTGTGTGCATGCTCAGTTGCTAAGTTGTGTCCAACTTTGCAACTGCATGGATAGTAGCCCACCAGGCTCCTCAGTCCATGGGACTCTCCAGACAAGAAGACTGAAGTGGGTTGCCATTTCCTTCTCCAGGGAATCTTCCCAAGCCAGGGATCGAACCTGCATCTCCTGCATTGCAGGCAAATTCTTTACAGCTGAGCCACCAGGGAAGCCCCAGAATCTATTAATTACAGATTATGTGACCAAGATGTAATTGTTGTTGACCTAATAAACCAAAGATCTGAAAACTTGGTTCCCTGCTGATTTCTAAAGGTCCTTCCAGTTCTGCTTTCTAAGCTAATACATGGAAGTCAACTGGAAAAATACACTGGGGTGATAAAATTAACACCAATGAGCTGAAAACCATGGATATTCTATTCATTCAGACTGAAATGCAAAGGAAGAGGAAAAGACAGTCTGCACATGAACATCACTGAGAAAGTTTAAAATTCAAACAGAATGCCTTCTGTATATGCTTGTTACACATCTATTATACGCTAATGTACACATAAAAGTATCATTTCATCACTCCTAAAAACAGAAACTTTTAGTCATGAGACTTTAAAATTCCAAATTTTCTTCTTGAATTTCAGTTCAGTTTAGTTCAGTTGCTCAGTCATGTCTGACTCTTTGCGACTCCATGAATTGCAGCACACCAGGCTTCCCTGTCCATCACCAACTCCCGGAGTTCACCCAAACTCATGTTCAATTGAGTCAGTGATGCTATCCAGCCATCTCATCTTCTGTCATCCCCTTCTCCTCCTGCCCCCAATTCCTCCTAGCTTTAGGGTCTTTTCCAATGAGTCAACTCTTTGCATGAGGTGGCCAAAGTATTGGAGTTTCAGCTTCAACATCAGTCCCTCCAATGAACACCCAGGACTGATCTCATTTAGGATGGACTGGTTGGATCTCCTTGCAGTCCAAGGGACTCTCAAGAGTCTTCTTCAACACCACAGTTCAAAAGCGTCAATTCTTTGGCACTCAGCTTTCTTCACAGTGCAACTCTCACATCCATACATGACCACAGGAAAAACCATAGCCTTGACTAGTCGGACCTTTGTTGGCAAAGGTCTCTGCTTTTTAATATGCTGTCTAGGTTGGTCATAACTTTCCTTCTAAGGAGTAAGCATCTTTTAATTTCATGGCTGCAATCACCATCTGCAGTGGTTTTGGAGCCCAAAAAGATAAAGTCAGCCACTGTTTACACTGTTTCCCCATCTATTTCCCATGAAGTGATGGGACCAGATGCCATGATCTTAGTTTTCTGAATGTCAAGCTTTGAGCCAACTTTCACTCTCCTCTTTCACTTTCATCAAGAGGCTTTTTAGTTCCTCTTCACTTTCTGCCATAAGGGTGGTGTCATCTGCATATCTGAGGTTATTGATATTTCTCCCGGCAATCTTGATTCCAGCTTGTGCTTNTGAGGTGGCCAAAGTATTGGAGTTTCAGCTTCAACATCAGTCCCTCCAATGAACACCCAGGACTGATCTCATTTAGGATGGACTGGTTGGATCTCCTTGCAGTCCAAGGGACTCTCAAGAGTCTTCTTCAACACCACAGTTCAAAAGCGTCAATTCTTTGGCACTCAGCTTTCTTCACAGTGCAACTCTCACATCCATACATGACCACAGGAAAAACCATAGCCTTGACTAGTCGGACCTTTGTTGGCAAAGGTCTCTGCTTTTTAATATGCTGTCTAGGTTGGTCATAACTTTCCTTCTAAGGAGTAAGCATCTTTTAATTTCATGGCTGCAATCACCATCTGCAGTGGTTTTGGAGCCCAAAAAGATAAAGTCAGCCACTGTTTACACTGTTTCCCCATCTATTTCCCATGAAGTGATGGGACCAGATGCCATGATCTTAGTTTTCTGAATGTCAAGCTTTGAGCCAACTTTCACTCTCCTCTTTCACTTTCATCAAGAGGCTTTTTAGTTCCTCTTCACTTTCTGCCATAAGGGTGGTGTCATCTGCATATCTGAGGTTATTGATATTTCTCCCGGCAATCTTGATTCCAGCTTGTGCTTCTTTCAGCCCAGCATCTTTAATGATGTACTCTGCATATAAGTTAAATAAGCAGGGTGACAATATACAGCCTGGACGTACTTCTTTTCCTATTTGGAACCAGTCTGTTGTTCCAAGTCTAGCTCTAACTGTTGCTTCCTGACCTGCATACAGGTTTCTCAAGAGGCAGGTCAGGGGGTATTCCCATACCAGGTATTCCCATCTCTTTCAGAATTTTCCACAGTTTATTGTGATCCATACAGTCAAAGGCTTTGGCATAGTCAACAAAGCAGAAATAGATGTTTTTCTGGAACTCTCTTGCTTTTTCAATGATCCAGCGAATGTTAGCAATTTGATCTCTGGTTCCTCTGCCTTTTCTAAAAGCAGCGTGAACATCTGGAATTTCACGGTTCACGTATTGCTGAAGCCTGGCTTGGAGAATTTTGTGCATTACTTTACTAGCGTGTGAGACGAGTGCAATTGTGCGGTAGTTTGAGTGTAGTCTTATTTGTATCAATTTTGTGAACTCTGGTTCTAAAAAGGAAGAAAACAAAAGAAATTGGGAAAATGAGAACTCTAACTATATAGGGTCCCCAGGCTCCTTGGGGTCTTTCACACTGCCTCCCCACAGAACTTGGAAAGGAGAAAACACACACACACACACGGATGCACGCACCCACAAAAGTCCCTTCCCCCTCCCCCACAGCGTTTTTCCTCTGCATCTGACAAAGCTGCCAGATCCAAATGTAGGTCACAGGCACCACCTAGAGGCATTAATCCTCCATCTGACTCTTACTGCTGTGAACTGATTCAAGTCAGTTCAAAATCCAGATGAGTTCTTCCTCTAGTCACAGACTTGAAAATCCCACCCCAGTACTCTTGCCTGGAAAATCCAATGGACGGAGGAGCCTGGTGGGCTGCAGTCCATGGGGTCGCTAACAGTCGGAGAGACTGAGCAACTTCACTTTCACTTTTCTCTTTCATGCATTGGAGAAGGAAATGGCAACCCACTCCAGTATTCTTGCCTGGAGAATCCCAGGGATGGGGGAGCCTGGTGGGCTGCCGTCTCTGGGGTCACACAGAGTCGGACACGACTGAAGTGACTTAGCAGCAGCAGCAGCAGTAGCAGCAGCAAGGTGTTCCCATCTCTAAAGGCCGTCAGGAGAAGTGACTTAGACTAAATGAAGAGACGTGCAAAGAGACTGACCCTGTCAAATGGTTGGCTTATCTGTCTCCATCTCATTCATTAGCATGTTTGTGGTTTCCTCTGCTGCCTATTCCACAAGAAAGATGTACAACACAAAGCCCACAATTCCACCTTTGGGGGGATCAGGAGATAATGAAACTGTTAGCATAATAATTGCACACAAGCCTTCACTCAAGAAATAGCATGCCCTTTTAAAACAATGAAAATGTGTCTGCAGTAAATGATGTTATTAATAGAGCCTCCACTTACCATTGCTATGAGGGACAAGGACTTCATTTACATTAACACAAAAGTTAATCTTTTGTGGGCCGGCTTTATCTAATTAGCAATAACAAGATAACTGGATACCGTTTTAAATTGATCATCTGCACATCTTATCTAACTGGAATACATAAACAGAGTCCCCAGTATTCAAAGGCTAATCTATACCCAAGATATTACAAATCACCAGGCAAAGTTAGGAGATAGATTAAATAAGGAACTATGGGCTTCCTGGGCCCATGTTGCACCAGTAGCAAAGAACCTGCCAATGCAGGAGACATAAGAGACAAGGGTTCAAACCCTGGTTGGGAAGATCCCCTGGAGGAGGGCATGGCAACCCACTCCAGCACTCTTGCCTGGGAAGTTCCATGGACAGAAGAGCCTGGCGGGCTACAGTCCACAGAGTCACAGAGTCGAACACGACTGAAACGACTTAGCATTCACAAGCACGAGCTCCCTATAATTAACTGAGCCTACAACTCAGGACTGAGTTTTATAAATACCTCACACTTTTTTTTTTTTTTTAACTTTTAGGAGCTCAGCTTGGCAGAAATAATGTTGGCTATAGACGCTGACGTCCCAGGTTCTAGCCTCTCTATCACTACCTCGTTTTGGAATCTATGGCTACTCATTTAACTTTTCAGTTTTTCATTTGTAAAATAAAGAGGCTGTTTCTTATGAATTATAAAGTTCTAAAGCATACAAATCTTTCCTTATAATTTGAAAGTCCTATGTGGAATAAAAGCCTATTAAAACATCTGCTCTTCGCATGAGGTGGCCAAAGTACTGGAGTTTCAGCTTCAGCATCATTCCTTCCAAAGAAATCCCAGGGCTGAT
>SJYX01020341.1:34764-108616 GCA_006410675.1 Oreotragus oreotragus
ATGGCAATCCACTCCAGTGTTCTTGCCTGGAGAATCCCAGGGATGGGGGAGCCTGGTGGGCTGCCGTCTATGGGGTCACACAGAGTCGGACACGACTGAAGTGACTAAGCAGCAGCAGCAGCAGCATGCAGAGAGAAAAGCCTGGTTTTGATAAAAGTCTGGGCTGCTAACGCTGCATAACTTTGTATTACCCATTGATCTCTATGTACAATCTAAAAGGTGTAAAAGACCTTTCTAGACAATAGAGGCCGGGGTAGTCATTGGAAGGACTGGTTTTCCCCGTGTCTCCTCTTTACTCTAATTTCAGGCTGAATTCCCATCTGCGGCATGGAGGCTCGCCATGTCTACTTACTTGTCCCAGCTTCTAAGATCCGTAAGAGAGAGAGCCCAAGGCGAGGCACTCTCCGATATTCAAATGGGCACCGGCGGCCTAACATAGATGGTGCAAGTTCCTTGTCTGGAACTTTATTGGCTTTCCATGTAAACCAAGTTATTCAGCCTCTTTTCTCCACTTAATTTTCCTACTACACTATTTCTTGCTAATCTAATCTTATATTTCTAATTAAATAAATAAATTTTTTCCTCGCCTACTCCGTCTCCCCTTGGAATCACCCTGGGTCCACCGGGGCTGGACCCCGGCAGAAACTTTAGGACTGGAGTGGGCTATTAGATATAAATTGATGGAATGATTTCAAGCATGGACTCATCATTACTCTCTTATCTTTTTAGTTTGTGTAAACTGGACATGTCCCAGGACTACCATAAGGTGGCATTCTCAAACCATAACTTCAGCATCTATTTTCCATCTGGGGTAACCATGGAGATTTAGGTGTCCACCAGCAAGCTCATCAGAACAGTATGGAATACTGGAGGAGAAAGAAAGTGGTGAGTAGATGGGTCCCCCACAATCCATGCCTCTCTACCTGGGCACATGAAAGTGAAAGTTGCTTAGTCGTGTGCAACTCTTTGCGACCCCATATAGTCCATGGAATTCTCCAAGCCAGAACACTGGAGTGGATAGCCTTTCACTTCTCCAGGGAATCTTCCCAACCCAGGGATCAAACCCAGGTCTCCTGAATTGCAGGTGGATTTTTTACCACCAGAGCCACAAGGGAAATCCAAGAATACTGGAATGGGTAGCCTTTCCCTCTGCAGTGGATCTTCCCGACCCAGGAATCACACCCAAGTCTCCTGCATTGTGGGCGGATTCTTTACTGACTGAGCTAACAGGGAAGCCCTGGGCACATATGAAGTCTTAAATTATTTAATCCTAACCCTACTGTCTACATCTCAGATAGAGCTTGAGAACTGGCAAAACTTTATCTAAAACATCTGAAGCTTCAGACATGGGTGAACGGGAGAACTGGGCAAGGGCCAGTGAGGATGAAATGGAAATACAAGCTTTCTTGAAAAAAAAAAAAAATGGCTGTGAGTACAGTTGCCATTTCCTGAGAAATACTGCCCATGGGAGGCTGAGGTTGTACATCTTACCTCTAGACACTTGGGGAGCACCTCGAGAGCTCTTGCAGAAATGTTTCCTCAGGACAAAGAGAGCAGAGTGTCTTGACTGATAATGTGACTCTGGCGGCCAGTGCATTCATTTGAGTATACATTACCCACCACAGCAGGCTTCCCTGGCTAATTTTAACAAACTCATAGAATTCACGTCCATGAAGCTTTGTCATAAAATCAAAGAGTAAAACCTATATACACACTTCTGTTGATGGATCACTTTCCTCCCTACACTTATGAAGGCCAAATTCTAACTTAAATATCATGGGAAAAATATCTTTGCTTTACTTTGTGTGGTCAATAGGGAAAGCCTGAGAGGTGGCTACTAAAGAAATGTATCATTTGGCAAGGTTTTCTTCTCAAAAAAAAAAAAAGTCTATTCCCCATGTATATGTATGACTGAATGTCTTTGCTGTCCACCTGAATCTATCACACTTTTAATTGGCTGTACTCCAATACAAAATAAAAAAGTTTAATAAAAAAAGATACTAGTGATGATATTTTTCCAATTAAAATAATTTTCAAAGGAAAAAAGTCTATCCCTAATCTCAGAAAAATCCCAATCTTGAGAATTTTAATAGAATCTCATTGACAATGTGAGCATATTTGCACATAGAATAAAAACAACAGCAGGGCTAGTGTGTGAGTCGCCACACCTACAGGCCACGAGGAACTACCAGCTGTGTGACTGCCTCACCTTTTTTGATCTCTGTGTGCCCTGATCCCATTAAATTTTAGAGTAGGTGACAAGCTGTCAGATTAAGCTGGGGCTGAGTTGGGAGAATGACCATCTTACTTTCTGGAAAGTTCAGCACATCACTGATATACAGAAAAGACACCAGTTACTCAGGTGCAGCAACAGGAGTAGAAACCAGATACCGGGTCCAGAAATGTCACACGTGCATTTTGGACATACAAACAACTGACTACTGGAAGCTTACCACATAGTGATGGACGGGGTAGGCTCCCTGAGATGGAGGAGTCAGAGGCCATGGTCAGGATTTTCCAACTCCTGCCTCCAAGAAGATGGAAAGGAGAAAACACACCCTGCCCAAGGCACTGACATTGACATTCAAGCCACAGATTGGAGAGGTTCTTCTAAAGAGCATCAGAGAGTGACTTTGCTCTCCCTACCTCCTCTTAGCAGACTACAGATAGGAAGGAAAAGGGAGGAGATTATGGGAGATGGAGTGACTCCTTGGATCTAGACAGAGTAACGGCCACATGGATATTGGAGGAGTGCCTTTGTCCCCACTGCTCTTGACCTACAAGCACTAGGGCTTGGACCTGAGAAACAAGGTCAAAGATATGCCTAAATTAAGGATCTTGGGATGGGAAGATTACCCTGAATTATCAGAAAAGAAAGATAATACTAAATCATATCCAACTCTTGCAATCCCATGAACTGTAGCCTGCCAGGCTCCTCTGTCCACGGAATTCTCCAGGCAAGAATAACTGGAGTGGGTTGCCATTTCCTTCTTCAGGGTGAATTATCAAAGTGGCCCAATAAAAGCACAGGAGTCCTTAAAAGAGGCAGGCAGGAGGGTCACAGTGAAAGAAAGAGATGTGACAATAGAAAGAGACCTGGGGGGATGGGGCAGAGACCATAAGCCAAGGAGCTTGAGCAGCCTCCAGAAGCTGAAAAGGCAAGAATTAGTCTCTCCAAGAGCTTCCAGAAGGAGTGCAGCCCTGGGGCCCCATTGCAGACATCTGACCTCCAGAGTTGTACGACAGCAACTGTGGGTTGTTTTAAGGACTTCCCCAGTGGCTCAGCAGGTAAAGAATTCACTTGCACTGCTAGAGACACAGGAGATACGGGTCTGATCCACGGGTCGGGAAGATCCCCTGGAGAAGGGAATGGCTAACCATTCCAGTATTCTTGCCTGGAGAATTCCATGGACAGTGGAGCCTGGAGGATTACAGGCCATGGGGTCACAAAGAGTCAAACAGGACTGAGTGACTTAAGCACACACTAAGTCATTAAGTTTGTGGTAATTCACTATAGCAGCAATAGGAAAATAATATGTGATGAGAACTTCAAAATTTGGAATTGTGTCTAATTGCTCCATCTTTTAAGGGGGTGGAAATTATGAGATGGCTCAATCTCAGTTTCCTTTTGTAAGATGGTATAATTTTGCCTCCCCTCTTATCATATAGGCTTTCTTCTGCTATCCTTGCCTGCTTTGCAACATCTTAGCTCTATCATCATTTGGGCTTGGGCTGTGGATGGCTGGTCTAGCATTCACCATGCATGAATCTGTTCCCGAGCTGGCTTGGTCTCCTTGCCATGCTAAGTCACTTCAATCATGCCCAACTCTTTCTGACCCTGTGGACTAGAGTCAGGCTCCTCTGTCCATTGGATTCTCCAGGCAAGAATACTGGAGTTGATTGCCATGCCTTCCTCTAGGGGATCTTCCCAACCCAGGGATCGAACCCACATCTATTGCCTCTTCGGCATTGCACATGGATTCTTTACCACTAGCGCCACCTGGTAAGCCCTTGGTCTCCTTGAAAGCGTTGGCCACTCAGTTGTGTCCTATTCTTTGTGACATAGACATAGTCCACCAGGCTTCTCTGTCCATGGGATGCTCCAGGCAAGAATACAAAATCTATTGCCTCTTCGGCATTGCACATGGATTCTTTACCACTAGCGCCACCTGGTAAGCCCTTGGTCTCCTTGAAAGCGTTGGCCACTCAGTTGTGTCCTATTCTTTGTGACATAGACATAGTCCACCAGGCTTCTCTGTCCATGGGATGCTCCAGGCAAGAATACAAGAGTGGGTTGCCATTTCCTTCTCCAGGGGATCTTCCTGACCCAGGGATCAAACCCAGGTCTCCAGCATTGCAGGTGGTTTCTTTACTGACTGAGCCACGAGGGAAGTCCTGATCTCCTTATCTGAGTTCCAATTTCCAAGAGAGATTTAATCAGTCCACCTTGGGCTACTTGAACAACCCTGATCCAGTCATCTATGGCCTGCAATGGGAATGAGTTGTCAATGGGTTATGAAACAAAACATCTTACTCCTGCAGGGTGGAAGGGAAATTACAAACATATCAGACAGGTAGAACAACTGAGTGGCAAAGTTGTCTGATGCAACCTCTGTTTAGCTACCGAAGTGACCCAGTGCGATGACAGGAGTGAGGACAAGACGAAGCCATTAAACAGAGGGGTGACGAGGCAGTCGGCAGACGTCAGGAAACCGGAGGGAAGGTAGTGCTATACCCAGCTGGCGTGTGTGTCAAGAAAAAAGCTGTTTCTTGGCGAAAAGTAAGGGAAATAGTAATCTATGAGTAAAAGTTAAGAGGTCCCTCACCATTCACCATCCTCATCACTAGGGAGATGAGAAAAGAGCTGAAAGGGATGTGAACACTCTGAGGAGTTTTGTTTATCATGGAAATAAGACAGACAAGCAGACTGGAGACGTCTGGGAGAGTAGGGGTACAGTGGGAGGCTTACTTAAGTGAAGGGAAACCTAGATCAGAATGAGAGTTTCAGAGAGAACAGACAACAGAAAGACCCAGGAATCACACACAATGGATTTAGCCAACCGTGTGTTTTCCCAAATAATGAGCTTTAGCTGTGCAGGGGTTGCGGTCTGCTCAGAGGCACCTTCTGAGGCCTGGAAGGGTTGTGTTTCTGGGACATCCTTAGTAGTCCGGTGGCTAAGATTCTGTGCTCCCAGCGCAGTGGGCCTGGGTTCAACTCTGGTCAGGGGACTAGATCCCACAAGCCACACCTAGAGGTTCTGAGCGTCACAACTAAGACCCAGTGCAGCCAAATAAGTACGTCAACAAATTAAACAACAACACAGAGTTGTGTTTCTGAGCTTGTCCTAGTTCATAAGAGCAGGCCAGTGCTGAAATCTGGTCCCAGGGACCAATCCCAGTAGGGCCGCCACTTTAGTTTTCTTTTACCACTATTGGAAAAGTTCTTAAAATATTTCTTAAAAACACCAATTCACAGAACATCTTGATGACAATGTCTTTTCAATGGCTTTTTTTTTGTTTTCTTCACCATAACAACTAGTTTGGTGACAGTGGGTTTTAAAAGAAACAAATAAGTCAATCTGGCTATACACCAAATTGTTAGGTTCTTTTGGGCCAGTAATGGTTAACTCTTTCACAAGTTTGATAGAGGTGAATATTAGTTATTCCTGCATCTTACTTTCCAATTTCCCTAGCAAATTAAAATGAAAGGAAGTCTCAGACTAACTTCTACCACATATACATTTATGAAACAAGAAAAAAATTAGCAAGTGATTAGCAAGTAGCCACAAAAAGTGCAGCTCTGTGCTCTGAGCTCTATGACATCCCAGTCTCTTTCAGGTGACCTCATCACATCTGACATGAAGACTCATTGCAGGCAGGATTCTGCTTTTCTTGAAAGGAAATCAGAACTACTCACACAGGTTAAGCCTTAGGACTGTCACTGAGGTTGTAGGCACAAATGGTTACATGCCATCACAGACTCTAGGGATATGAATTTGAGAAAACTCTGGGAGACAGTAGAGGACAGAGGAGCCTCTACTGCAGGAGTGCTGCAGTCCATGGGATTAAAAAAGAATCAGACACAAAAGAGACCTCAAAGAGTCAGTTGTTCAGCAAATGAACAAAATTCATTCAAATGTCTCTAAACTATCTCAACTAATCCAAATGCCTTCATGCAACTAATCTGACCAATGAGAACCCATTTCAAATATCCATTGTGGTGATTAAAAAGCCACTAATTTCATCAACTAAAACTCTGTGATACTGTAATATATATAAGAAAGATGTATTTGGTCTTGATTCCCGGCACACAGCTCCTAAAACACTTGTAATTTCCTAGGTGATAAGAACAACAGAAGGATCTTTACTTATACTATTTGGTCTTTTATGCTCCTGAAACTGTTCCTAAAGGAGCTGTGAGTTTTGTTATTCATAACAAGGCCTTCCAAACACAGCAAAGTTTATAGTAACAAGGTAATTTTCAGAAATCCTCTCCTAGATAACCAAAGATGGAAGCTGAATATCACAAGAGGAACCAATCACAGTATTACAGGGTTGAAATTTTCAGCCCCATCCCTTAACCTCCCATCTGAGGGCAGGGGCTGGAGACTGAATTCAGTCACCACTGACCAATGCTGTATTCACTCATACCCACATAATGAAGCCTCCAAAGCATGGGAGTTCTGTGTTCTCAGCCCTACACACACTGACCTATGCAGTCCTTTCATATAGCTGTTCTTGAATTGCATCCTTTAATATAGATAGATAATAGTCAGTAAAATGCTCTCTTGAGTTTTGTGAGCTGTCCTAGCAAATTATCACACCCAAGGAAGGAGTTATGGGAACCACAGATTTGCAACCTAGTCAGGCAGAAGTTGCAGGCAGTACCTGAGACTGGTGCTGAAGTGAGGGAAGGGGCAGTCTTGTGGGGCTGTGTCATCTGTACTGACTCTGCAAGCAGATATGGTAGGGGGTGACCCAGGCACAGCTGTCCCAACGTAAGGGAAGCCATTTTTGGCCTAAGCCGTTCTGTGATCTAAGCCTGCCTATAGTCCTTGCCCTTGAACAGGTCATCAAATATCATAAGGGAATGCAGGAACAAAGGAAAAGCAGTCAAGAATCAAACAGTTCAAAAATAAAACAGAGTCCCAGTTCTTCCTCAAGGGACATATGTAACAATCTGATACATACCTTTGAAGTCCTGAAGGAACTAAGGCCCTCACCCAGCTGAAAGAAGTAGCTACACAACAATTAGGTGAGAACTAGACCCCAGATCCTGTTCTGTTGTTTGGCCTCAGGCCAAACTATGGTAGGGGTAATGACAGTAATGAAGCTAAAGGCAAAGGAGAAAAGGAAAGATATACCCATTTGAATGCAGAGTTCCAAAAAATAGCAAGGAAAGGTGAGAAAGCTGTCCTCAGTGACTGATGCAAAGAAACTGAAGAAAACAACAGATCTGGAAAGACTAGAGATCTTTTCAAGAAAATTAGAGATAACAAAGGAACATTTCATGCAAAGATGGGCTCAATAAAGGACAGAAATGGTATGGACCTAACAGAGGAAGAAGATATTAAGCAGAGGTGACAAGAATGCACAGAACTGTACAAAAAAGATCTTCATGACCCAGACAACCACGATGGTGTGATCATTTACCTAAAGCCAGACATCCTGGAAGGTGAAGTCAAGTGGGCCTTAGAAAGGATCACTATGAACAAAGCTAGTGGAGGCGATGGGAATTCCAGCTGAGCTTTTTCAAATACTAAAAGATGATGCTGTGAAAGGGCTGCACTCAATATGCCAGCAAATTTGGAAAGCTCAGCAGTGGCCACAGGACTGGAAAAGGTCAGTTTTCATTTCAATCCCAAAGAAAGGCAATGTCAAAGAATGCTCAAACTACCACACAATTCCACTCATCTCACATGTTAGCAAAATAATGCTGAAAATTCTCCAAGCCAGGCTTCAACAGTATGTGAACTCTGAACTTCCAGATGTTCAAGCTGGATTTAGAAAAGGCAGAGGAACTAGAGATCAAATTGCCAACATCCACTGGATCATCACAAAAGCAAGAGAGTTCCAGAAAAACATCTACTTCTGCTTTATTGACTATGCCCAAGCCTTTGACTGTGTGGATCATAACAAACTGTGGAAGATTTTTAAAGAGATGGGAATACCAGAGCACCTGACCTGTCTCTTGAGAAATCTGTATGCAGGTCAGGAAGCAAGTTAGAACTGGACATGGAACAGACTAGTTCCAAATCAGGAAAGGAGTACGTCAAGACTGTATATTGTCACCCAGTTTATTTAACTTACATGTAGAGTACATCACGAGAAATGCTGGATAGATGAAAGACAAGCAGGAATCAANAAGCCTTTGACTGTGTGGATCATAACAAACTGTGGAAGATTTTTAAAGAGATGGGAATACCAGAGCACCTGACCTGTCTCTTGAGAAATCTGTATGCAGGTCAGGAAGCAAGTTAGAACTGGACATGGAACAGACTAGTTCCAAATCAGGAAAGGAGTACGTCAAGACTGTATATTGTCACCCAGTTTATTTAACTTACATGTAGAGTACATCACGAGAAATGCTGGATAGATGAAAGACAAGCAGGAATCAAAATGCTGGGAGAAATATCAATAACCTCAGACACACTTCCCTGGTGGCTCAGATGGTAAAGCATCTACCTGCATTGCAGGAGACCTGGGTTCGATCCCTGGGTTGGGAAAATACCCTGGAGAAGGAAATGGCAACCCACTCCAGTAAAATAGCAGACCACCTTACCTGCCTCCTGAGAAATCTGTATGCAGATCAAGAAGCAATAGGAAAAACTGGACATGGAACAACAGACTGGTTCCAAATTGGGAAAGGGATACATCAAGGCTGTATGTTGTCACTCCATTTATATAACTTATATGCAGAGTACATCATAGGATATGCCGGGATGGATGAAGCTCAGGCTGGAATCAAGATTGCCGGGAGAAATATCAGTAACCTCAGATATGAAGATGACACCAACCTTGTGGCAGAATGCAAAGAGGAACTAAAGAGCCTCTTGATGAAAGTGAAAGAAGAGAGTGAAAAAACTGGCTCAGTACTCAACATTCAAAAAACTAAGATCATGGCATCTGGTCCCATCACTTCACTGCAAATAAATAGGGAAACAGTGGAAGCAGTGAGAGACTTTATTTTCTTAGGCTCCAAAAAATCGCTGCAGATGGTGACTGCAGCCATGAAATTAAAAGACGCTTGCCCCTTGGAAGAAAAGCTGTGACCAACCTAGACAGCTTATTAAAAAGCAGAGATATTACTTTGCCAACAAAGGTCCATCTAGTTAAAGCTATGGTTTTTCCAGTAGTCATGTGTGGATGTGAGGGTTGGACTGTAAAGAAAGCTGAGCACCAAAGATTTGGTGCTTTTGAACTGTGGTTTTGGAAAAGACTTGAGAGTCCCTTGGACTGCAAGGAGATCAAACCAGTCAATCCTAAAGGAACTCAGTCCTGAATATTCATTGGAAGGACTGATGCTGAAGTTCCAATACTTTGGCCACCTGATGCAAAGAACTGACTCATTGGAAAAGACCCTGATGCTGGGAAAGATAGAAGGCTGGAGGAGAAGGGGACGACAGAGGATGGATGAGATGGTTGGATGGCATCACCAACTCAGTGGACATGAGTTTGAGTCAGCTCCAGGAGTTGGTGATGGACAGGGAAGCCTGGTGTGCTGCAGTCCATGTGCTTGCAAGAGTCAGACATAACTGAGTGACTGAACTGAACTGAAAAACTTATAAATCAAGAAACAATGGTATAAGATTATCATTTGGAGTTAGAGAAATAACCTAGAGAAAACAAAATCATTATTTGGTTTAAAGAGAAATCCCTGTATACCCAATTGATAAAACTATGCCTTTCCAAGTTTGATTTATCTGATCTTGACAGAGGACTGTTGTTCAGTTGTTAAGTCATGTTTGACTCATTTCAACCCATGGACTGCAGCATGCCAGGTTTTCCTGTCCTTCACTGTCTCCTGGAGTTTGCGCAAAATCATGTCTGTTCATTGGTGATGATATCTAACCATCTCTTCCTCTGCCAACCCCTTCTCCTTTGCCTTCAATCTTTCCCAGTATCAACGTCCTTTGCAGTGAGTCAGCTCTTCTCATCCGGTGGCCAAAGGATTGGAGCATCATGTATAGCGTCAGTCCTTCCAGTGAATATTCAGAGTTGCTTTCCTTTAGAATTGACTGGTTTGATCTCCTTACATTCCAAGGGACCCTCAAGAATCTTCTCTAGCACCACAGTTTGAAAGCATCAATTCTTCAGCACTCAACCTTTATGGACCAACTCTCACATCCATACATCACTACTGGAAAAACCATGGTTTTGACTATATGAACCTTTGTTCACAAAGTGATAGCTCTGCTTTTTTTTTTTTTTTTTTTTTCCTCTGCTTTTTTAATACACTGTCTAGGTTGGTCATAGCTTTCCTTCCAAGGAGCAAGCATTTTTTAGTTTTATGGCTGCAGTCCCTATCCACAGATTTTGAGATACAGATGTGAGAGTTGGATTATAAATGAGGCTGATCTCCAAAGAATTAACACTTTCCATTTGTTGTGCTGGAGAAGACTCCTGAGAGTCCACTGGACTGCAAGGAGATCAAACCAGTCAGTCCTAAAGGAAATTAATCCTGAATATTCATTGGAAGGACTGAAGTTGAAGCTCCAGTATTTTGGCCACATGATGCGAAGAGCTGATTCATTGAAAAAGACTCTAATGCTGGGAATGATTGAGGGCAGGAAGAGAAGCAGGGGACAGAGAAGAGATGGATGGCATCACTGACTCAATGGACAGGAGTTTGAGCAAACTCCCAAAGGTATTGAAGGACAGGAAGCCTGGCATGTTGCGGTTCATGGAGTTGCAAAGAGTCAGACACGACTTAGCGGCTGAGCAACAGTAACAGTCTGTGACTCACAACAGTGAGGACCAGCTATGATTGTAATCTTTAACACTTGACAAGTATTTGGAGGCTTCGTATACGTAACACACTGATCTAGTTACTGTATGTAGGTGTATAAGTACCTTATTTTAAAATCTTAAATTTAATGTTTAATTCTGTGTGAACTTAATATTTTTTTAAGTGGGAAATAAATATGGCTTTTTTATAGTCATTCATTGAAGTTATTCAACACTTACAGGTGCCTGAAAACTGGGTGAGAAACTTTAGGATATATTGCTTCAGCACTCTTTTTTGAAAATTTTAGAAAATATTAATTTGGATAAGAATTTAATATCAGAGTACCTAAAACTGCTACATACTTTGAAGTAGGACTTCAAATGTCTAGGTTTTCATTTGATGCTTTATTTTCTGGCAAAATTAAAAGCAGCTAAAAGAAAAGCAATTATATATGTTCATTTAGAAAGGGAATCAAAATATGTTATCTTTTCTTTGTATTCTGTACCCCCAACCTTCTGATCAGTTCTTAAGAGTCCTCATAAAAATCTCTAAAGAGAATGATATTTATTTCCAAAGGTAAGACACAAAGTCAGTTTTTAATTTCACTTTTAGAAATATATATTGAAATCTAAATCTTATATTAAATATTTTCAGTATGATTTTTTTTTACCCAAATTATTTGGCTGGGTCTATCCATGTTAAACATATGTGTATCTAGAAAGCTTGATGAGAATCAATTTTAAACAACGAATAAGTATTGTTTAGGTTTGATTGTATAATTTAATGAGATGTCTTAGTTAATCCTTAACCCTTTACTTGCTTAAAGAAGTTTAGATAATGTACATTCAAACCTCATCTGAACTATAATATACATATAAATAAAAAATTAAGTAAATGTGTTACTTAATTTTTTATTTATATGTATATTATAGTTCAGATGAGGTTTGAATGTCTTAGACTGTGTGTATTGTTCCATAAAAAGAGAGTCTCAGCAATTCTGACATAAATACCAAAGCTGCTTTCCTTGTTTAGTACAGAATATGAATATATAATTTTTTGCAGTTAATTTGCCAATATATAAAGGCTTCCAGTTTATGACTTCTGGAAAGAAAATCTTGCTCATATAAGTCATTATGCATTGGCATATGTATAGTTTATATTAATAATTAAATTTAAAAGCATAAAGAAAATTTATTCAGATACAACTAAGGGTTGGGGAAAGACCTTCATATTTTTATATAAACTTAAACATTTTCTGTAATCTTGAGTATAAGCATTTACCCAACCTGAATAACACTTTTTATATTCTTTATAAATGTTTTCATTACTCTATTTTTCTCTTAGGCGATATCCGACTAACACCAGAGGACTTTGCTAGGGCTCAGAAATACTGCAAGTACGCTGGCAGTGCTTTGCAGTATGAAGATGTCAGCACTGCCGTGCAGAATTTGCAGAAGGCCCTCAAGTTACTGACTACAGGCAGAGAATGAAGCCTTTGTACAACATCCATGCATTTTTGGCTTAAAGAACTAACAGTCCACTACTCTATCTTCAGCCTATCAGGAGCACAGTTTTAAGGAAGACTTCAGTTCCATTGACTTTAACAATGAAATCTGTGTCTGTGTATCAGATTCTTATTGAAGTATTCATCAGCAGCCTCAACCAGTTTTCATTGTCCATTTAGTGGATCCAGTAGTCTCTGAGTGTATAGCTCTCTAATGTGAGCAAGGTACTATAAATGCCCACTGAACCCTGCTTGTTCAAAACATGAAAATACTTCTATAAAATGTATTGGGAATTAGCTTTGAATCTTAATCTAAATAAATGAAGAAATCTTAAAATCTGTAATTTGAACAAAGAGACCATAATCACTTTGCTATAAAATTCTGAACTTTTAATAAAGACTGCCAGCATATTCTAGATTAGAGATTATATTTCTGTTTTCCTCAGGATTAAACAGATATGAATGTTCTAAACTGTTAGATGAATCTGAGAGAGATTATATTCAAATTTCAATTTATACTCAAATGGAGCTATTCTAAAAAATAAAATGTTCATGTAAGGAAAAAATAATGAAGTAAAGAGGTAGCTTCAGTTCTAGATGTAAGAATAATTTTGGTTGCTCAACTGTTTTCCCTTACGCATTGACCCTTAAGGTGAATTGGTATTTGCTTCCTAGGCAGTTTGACTGCATGTATTAGAGAATGAAAACAAGATGTTTGTAGTAATGCCTGGAAACTTGGTGCTTTTGAGTTAAGGTTCTCTGCTGCTATGGAATGGATTCCATAGAGTATATAGCTATGAATGATGCAGATTATAAGAACATGATTCTCAGTTGTTGAGTTTATAAGGTTTTTGTGGGGAATTATGAACTTACTGTGTCACCTGCATTTGTGCTGTGTAAAAAATAAATACCAGGTTTCTTTTAACTAGTTTGACTTATTGCAGAGCCAGATATCATTTTTGCATGCTGAAATTGTCACATATTTAAAGTCAGACAGTTTTTTAAATGAGAGAAATTTGGCAGATTTACCTGAAATTTAACTGATATATTTCATTCATTACACTAATATTTGGAATCTTTTAACATACGGGTCAGCAAACTGTGGTCTGTGAGCTGGCCACTTGTATAAATAAAGTTTTATTGAAACTGAATTATATCTATTTATTTTTTGTGCTTGGTTGCTTTCCATGACTGCAGAATTATATGGCCTGCCAGTCTAAAATACATACTACTTACTCCTTTATGGAAAAGTTTGCTGACCCCTGTTCTAACAGTCTATTTGGAAGAAAATGAATCATTAACTCATAATGTCTTTCTGTTTTTCTTTGCATAAGTATAGTGCTATTGTATAGAGTTTGACAGAATGAATATGCAGAATAAACAGTTTTAAATTATTATAAAAACAAGCCCCCGCAAAACAAGCCTCCTGAAAAATACTTTCATGTCTTTCACAGATAAATTCTTATAACATTTGTAGAGTTCATCATTTGCATCTGCAATTCCAGGGTTCTGATACAGCTCTTTGGAACTTTGTTGAAATAGAAAAATGACTTAGATGATCTTTTATGTTATAAAAGGTAAATATAAAATATAGCTCAGCAAATTTTAGTTCAGATCCTAACATGCCTGGCCACTGGGAAGAAAACTGTCACCTCCCGTTTCACACACTACCTGGTGCTCCCAGTTGGGAGAGCACATGGAGAGGAGAAGATGGTATGAAAACCATAGAGAAGTGGGCTTTGTCATAGCAACTCCTGTCTGTAGAATGGCGGTGACACTACCGGCCACCTTAGAGTTCAATATGAAAAGTGAAATACTACACATGAAATACTCAGCAAACAGTAGCATTCCATAAATGTTTATTGTTACTAACAGTGTTGTGATGATAATGTAAATTGATAATTAATTTCCTGACTATCAGGAAATCCCATTTGTCTCTACAGCCCATTACTTTAAAATGCTTTCTTGCAGGAAGAGATTGATCTATAAAGATTTTTTAACTTTGTGATTCTGCATATAAAATCTGACAGGAGAAAGAAAGTTTGTGCTATATCACTAGGGTTAAGTAGTTTTCATGATGTCAATCAGCATGTATTTATTGAGCAGTTGCTATGTGCCTGGTATTGTTCTTTGCATGAGGAAACGGCAGAAAGCAAGAGAAAAAAAATCCCTGCCTCAGAATTGTATTCTAATAGAGAGGAAATAGATACACTTAATAAAAAAAGAATATCATATATTCAACCAGTTGCATTTGAAAGAAACGCTTTAGGTAATCTGGTAGCCCCTCAAGTTTGAGTAGTCTACCCCTACTCCTATTAGAAAGATTGAGTCTAGGAGGAAGATTCCCCTAAAGTGTGGTCACTGGAGATTGAGTCTAGGAGGAAGATTCCCCTAAAGTGTGGTCACTGGACCTCATCAGCATCACAACAGGAATTTGAGAGTTCTGGAATCAGCATTTTAGGAACTTCCATATTAGACAGTGATAAATCCTCTAGAGAACACCAGAGTATGGAATGGGAAATGCTTGAGTGTGTGTGTGGGCCTGTGCACAATTAAATAAGATAGGCTAGGCCTCACTGAGGTGGCTGCTGAGTGAAAAAGGAAAGGAATGTTTGTGGCACAGGGAGGTCACAAGAAGAGGTAAGAGGAGAAAAGTGAGGAAGGCTGGTGAAGGAGTGAGAAGCTCAGGATCACACAGGATTTTTGTGAAAGACTTGACTTTTCCTCTGAGCAAGATATGGAGCCAAAGGATTTGGACAGAAGAGTAACCTGGTAAGACTTTTAAAAAGGATCATATTGCCAACTGTGTTGAGACAAAGACCATAATGTGGACAAGGGTGGAAACTGCAAGATGAGTTAAAAGTATTTTGTGACTTCCTGGAATCTGCCTACTAATGCAGGAGACACGGGTTCAGTCCCTGGCCTGGGAAGATTCCACGTGCCATGGGCAGCTAAGGCTGCTGAGCCCATGCCCCAGAGCCCCTGCTCCACAAGAGCAAAAGCCAGCACAGTGAGAAGTCCATGCAGCACAACCAAGCGTAGCCCCGACGCAGCACAACTAAGACCCAGCACGACCATAGATAAATGAGCACTGTAATAAAGACTATAAAGCTGAACACCGAAGAACTGATGCTTTTGAACTGTGGTGTTGGAGAAGACTCCTGAGAGTCCTAGGATTGCAAGGAAATCCAACCAGTCCATCCTAAAGGAAAACAGTCCTGAATATTCATTGGAAGGACTGTCACTGAAGGTGAAGCTCCAATACTTTGGCATTTGATGTGAAGAACTGACTCATTGGAAAAGACCCTTATACTGGGAAAGACTGAAGGCAGGAGGAGAAGGGGACGACAGAGGATGAGATGGTTGGATGGCATCACTGATTCGAAAGACAGGAGTTTGAGCACATTCCAGGAGTTGGTGAAGGCCAGGGAAGCCTGGCATGCTGCAGTCCATGGGGTCGCAAAGAGCTGACAAAACTGAGTGACTCAACAACAAACAACAAAGATAAGGGAGAACATATTTCAAAATCTCTACTTGGTTGTGACCTTTATCTTACTTTGAGAAAGACAGGAGTTTGAGCACATTCCAGGAGTTGGTGAAGGCCAGGGAAGCCTGGCATGCTGCAGTCCATGGGGTCGCAAAGAGCTGACAAAACTGAGTGACTCAACAACAAACAACAAAGATAAGGGAGAACATATTTCAAAATCTCTACTTGGTTGTGACCTTTATCTTACTTTGGCCATCATGCAGCATGTGGAATCTTAGTTCCCCAACCTGGACTGAACCCACTCCCTCTGCATTGAGCCCAGAATCTTAATCACTGGACTGCCAAGGAAGTCCTGTGACTGCAATTTTTTTTTTTTTTTTTTTACAAGCACTCACTACCTTTTACTAGGACTTGACATTTAAACCCATGACTGTAATTTTACATGGGAATTTCTAGTTTTTATCTGGATCCCCAAGTGGAACATCTGTATTTGAAGCTTCATACAAGTATAACTGAAGCTTCTACAATGGAACTTCAGTTTTCCTAAGTGTAGCAACGCATGGGATACATTCTGAATAGCATGAAATAAGAGGCTGTTAATTCTTACATAGATACAGAATTGGTATTTTAAATACTCTTTACCCTCAGAAAATCCAAGAAATTTGAGGTTATGGTTAGAAGAAATTCCTCAAGTTATCAATTATACCACTGTTGAAACATGCAGAAATGCAGCTTCAATGGAAGGGATATAGTTCAGTCTATTTTATACTCCAGTTTTAAGTTTTCCTGGAGAGCTACAACTTAGGCAGAAGACAAAAACCAAGGCCAAATATAATGCTGCCTTCTCAACTAAGGAAAAACAAATATAATCGCCTTATCAGGGATACAAGAGGAAAAGCGTGCCCACTGGTTTCCTTAAAATGGTCCCTAGAGGCTTCTTTGTCATGTAGTGCCTGGCCCTCTGGGGTCTAGTAGGGATCTTCAAGGATCGAAATTTTGTTGTTGTTGCCTTAGAACTCAATAAGACTGAGTGCTTTCCTGAAGCATTTACTTTTATTTTAGGTCTTTCCATCAATGTTTTTGTTCTCAAGCACCCCGTTCTCAAGTCCTCATTTTATAGAACAAAATCAGCAATATAGGCCTAATCCATTAGACGATCTTGCAAAAGTTATGTAAAAACTGGGTAGTCAAGAGGTAGTCAGTGATAAGAGTACAAAGAACAGGGATTTGTTATATATTCCTTTGGGACAGTTGTGTATTTCCCTCATGTTGGAGTTACAGAAAAGCAAAAAGTTACTGTTTTAAGAACTAGGCAAGGCTTCTGTGTGAAAGAGCTCTATTTAATCTTTTGCTGCCATTCCTCAGCTGGTCATTTTTTTTCTTGTGGTAGCTGCTAGGTCTTGCAGTTCCTATGGACAGGAAATCAACCAGGATTAAAATGCTTTAAAAACAGCTTTGCCAACAGAAAAAATTAACAGTCTAAGAAAAAAGATGGAAAATTTTATTCAAGCCAATTTGAGGATTATAGTCTGGGAGACAGTCAGAAAGCTCTGGGGGCTGTTCTGCCAATTAGATGTCACAGCGCGAAAGTTTTGGGGACAAAGATGAGGATTTGTGAAGGTAATCAGTCGCTCAGTTGTGTTTGACTCTGTGACTCATGGACTGTAGCCTGCCAGGCTTCTCTGTTCATGGGATTTCCAAGGCAGGAATACTGGAGTGGGTTGTATCCCCCTATACTGTAGGGGATCTTTCCAAACCCAGGGATCAAACCTGTGTCTCCTGCATTGGCAGGTGGATTCTTCATCACTGAACCACTGGGAAAGCCTTTTGGGTTTATGTGAAATGACAGTATGACACTGATCGTTTATGCTATTCAGAGTTTACACAATCCAGACCCACAGGGATAGTGGGTCAGATGTCATCATAGTCCCTTACGAGGAGGAGTGTGGGAGGATCTGTTTGTGTGTGGGCTTTTTGACTAATTAAAACTTTTAATGCACAAAACCAAAACAAAATTAAAAAAAAAAAAAAGGAAGTGTATCTCCTTGTGTCCACTGATGAGATTAAGATAGAATGTCATCTAAGGAGCTCTGGTTTATGCACATGCACAATATAGGCTAAAGGGGAGGGAAGAAGCCCAAAGGGGTGAAGAAAAACTGTTAGCTTTCATTTTGCTATAAAACAAGAATTTTACCAATTCTTAACTGAGTTATGGGAAGTCTTAGGTGAAAGAGACATGAAGGCTAGGCTTTCTGAGTACAGCAGTGGTGAACTGTGGGGAGGACCCTCTTATAGGACCTATTTCTTTCTCAAGGGCAATCCCTAAATCTACGCCTTAAAAGAAAAATTTGAAAGAGATATATAATATCCAATATATTCAACAGCATCTTCCTCTTGGTGTATAAGCAGCATGAAGATTTTGTTAACAGCATCCACAGAAAACAAATATACCCGTAAATATAATTTTACTTGATCTGAGAATAAGAGTTCCAAAACAGAGACACAATACTCACAAGGGCTATACAATTACCAAATAAAGTTCAAAGATTTTTAATAGTCCTTTTTACTTTTACATTGTATTCCACAATTGACGGCAGGCCAGTTATTATGTACAGGAATCATGGAATCATTTCCTCCCCATGGCTATGTACGTTCTTAGCTAATGAAGTTTGATCCAGCTGTTTGTTGGGATTCCAGCTGCTGACAGTTTAAAGCTCTTAGTGGTTGTGGCTTTGGGCCCACAACAGAGAAGGGTCTACTGTACTTTGAGATTACAAAAAAGACTCAACTCCATCTCCAGAATTCTACACAATAATCCTATTTCACAATCATGTGATCAATGATTACATCTCTAATGAGTGAAGACACACTGTTCAGATAGATGCATGCTTTCTGGCTGAATAAGCTGATTCTCCATGTACTGTTTAATTTCTAATAACATTGAAACTAATGTATTTTCATGTATTCAGTAATTATTAAAACTTGATAAATACTATCCTGATCATTCAAGCTTTTAAAATTTGGCTTTTTAAGCTATGAAATTATGAATTAGGTCATATATGATATTCTCAGACCAACTTAATGTTATGTATTATCACATCAAGACAAACGGGTCAGGTCTAAAGAAATCTCCTGACTAGCATTATCTTGAGCAGAGACATTACTTTGCCGACTAAGGTCCGCCTAGTCAAGGCTATGGTTTTTCCTGTGGTCATATATGGATGTGAAAGTTGGACTGTGAAGAAAGTTGAGTGCCGAAGAATTGATGCTTTTGAACTGTGGTGTTGGAGAAGACTCTTGAGAGTCNGACATGACTGAGCGACTGAACTGAACTGAACTGAATACAAAATTTTTACTTACTTAACAGTTTACCAGAGATACTGAAAAGTGAAAGTGAAGTTGCTCAGTCATGTCCGACTCTTGCAACCCCGTGGACTGTAGCCCACCAGGCTCCTCCGTCCATGGATTCTCTGGTCAAGAATACTGGAGTGGGTTGCCATTTCCTTCTCCAGGGGATCTTCCCGACCCAGGGATCAAACCCAGGTCTCCTGAATTGCAGGCAGCCACCAGGGAAGACGGCTATCAGAGATACTGAGTTCCTTCGTATTCTATATGATTAGTTTAAGATTTTCTACTTTGGGTTCCAGCAGTACTCAGCAGTATACCCTTTATTGCAGACTTCTTAAATTATAGAGAAAGGAATGTACACTTTTTATATTCTTTCAGAGCACAGTTGAAAAGCAACACCACCTACCATGTTAGGTACTTTCTTACATGTGTGGACTACTCCACCTGAGTATGCATCTCAAGTCCCTTTCATTTTAAAATCACACATTAACTTGTTCCATTAGAATAATTTATTAACCAGGAATTATCAGAAGGCCTTCAGGAGTTGGGATGGGGGCTCAAAAAAGGCCTCCATTTGTATTTCAAGGACTTTTCTGAAGAGAAAACCATGGCTTTATTAAAAAATCAAACAGGTCTATGATCTTCCACATCCTACAAATTTTAGAAATCACCCCACTGGATTCTCTTATTTTATAAACTTTTCTAGTCCTGTTCTCCAAAGTTCTGGAACCTCTAGCAAGTTGTAATTTTATAAACAAGGCCTGACACCTTGATTCCACTTTTACAGTCTTAGCATACAATTAAATATACTATATGTTTAGCACGGAAAGATGTTAAGTATTGTTATATATACCTGGATTATACCTTAATCCACATTACTTCACAGAGTTCATGATTTTAAACAAAAGCAAATTAAATCATACCTGAAGTTCTAAATCTTCTAACTACATTAACAGTGAAACCTGTAATTGTTCCAAAAATTACTAGAAAGTACGTGATTTTCTTGAAATGATCTTGGAGTGAAAGGCAGCCAAGAGGTCCTTATAAGGAGTGTCTGAATCTAACTTGGTCAACGGGATCCTGCAAAGTTGGCGAAATCTAGGAGAACGGAGCAGCAAGTTCTGTGAAAGGCCCATGAAGCTGGAACATAACCAATAGAGGACAATTGACTGCAACGAGAAGATAGACATGAATGTTAGCATCTCTCCATTCTCCAAGGTCTAGAGACAGGCAGGCAATAAAAAAGAAAATGAACAATCTCTGTAAACAGAACACCAGGACTGAACAAGACCTTCAGTAGCTAATAGATACCTGGGTCAGATCTAACAGATAGGTAAGAAAGTTGAAAAGAAGACCCCCAAACAAAAAGAAACTAAAAGGAAAGGTTAGTGACAGACAGTGGGTGGCAGAGAACTGCTCCCAGGCAGGAGTCGAGAGAGATCTCATTTCCTTCTTTGGCAATTAAGCATACTGTTTCCCCACCGAGAGGCTCCACAAACTGCTACACAGCAGGCAGGCTACTGGAGGCATTTATGATGGCAAACTTATCTTCCCTACACCTATACAGAGTCACCTATTTTCCAAATTTGCCCAGGAACTAGTTTCTAAGTGTAGTAAGGAATAGATTATCTTTGCCTTTTCCTGAGACAAAGCATCTTAGCCCAACCCTCTTTTTTTTTTTTTTAACCACCACTGAGGTTCAGTTATTTAGGTCAAAGAGCTATCTTTCTCATGTCTTCACAGAGCTGTTACATTACGTTGCCTAATTCTGACTTTCCTATATATGAAAGAATCCACTTTTGGATATTTAAGACATTGTTTTTTTGGTCTCTGTTACTCACTTGGAACCCAAATTTTCATTAGAACTTTACTGCTACTTTACTTGATCTGGGGGTTTCCTCAGTTATAACTGGTAGTCTTTTAGTCTGCAGCCTCTTGAAACATTCCCATATACACATACAAACATACATCCATACAAACATACATCTTTTCTAAACTTTTCTTTGGCATCAGAAGGTAAGCAGGCCCCAGAGGCAAGACCATGTGCTGGCTGAGTCCAGTCCTGGGATCTGACTGCCTGAGTTTGAAATCTATTTAACTTTTGGCAAGTTATTTTTCTTTTTTTTTTTTTTTTTTTTTTCAGTTTTCTCTTCTATAAAATGAGGGACAGACTGTACCCAGGGATGCTGTGAAGAATAAATGAGAAAATTCATGTAGTGTGGTAAGCACAGTAAGTGGCTCATATTAAGCATTTATTTGTTCCAGAACAAGTTTTTAAGGGAAGTAATGAAATCTTAAAGGCAGATTATTAGCTAAAGAGTAAGAGCCAAAATGCCTGGATGTGTGTGAAGACTCTGCCACTGAACAGATGAATGACCATGAGTTACTTAACCTCTCTGTGCCTCAGGGTTAAACTGGAGATTATAATACCACCTACTTCAGTGCACTGTTGGGAGAAATACATGTACTAATACATACGTGTGTGTGTGTACATAATGACTTAAAACAGGGCCTGGCACAAAGTTCATGTTGAATAAATATTAGCTAGAAATGGCAACCCACTCCAGTGTTCTTGCCTGGAGAATCCCAGGGACGGGGGAGCCTGGTGGGCTGCCGTCTCTGGGATAGCACAGAGTCGGACATGACTGAATCGACTTAGCAGGAGCAGCAGCAGCATCATCAAACTTATTTATGAAGCAAACAGTACCCTGGGCCCAACTACTTCAGACTACAAACTGCCTACCAAGTATCATTCATCTTCGTTAGTAATAAAAATCTCAATTTTCAGCAAGGTATATTGCTATCTGGAAAAAAAAAAAGACTATACTTTTCATCCTCTTCTGCAGTTCAGTATGGCCACATATTTAAGACGTAAGCACAAGTGTTTGGTAGGGCATCTGGCACGGGTCCTTAAGTGGTTGACTGTAGCTGAAGCATCTGACTGTAGCTGAAGCACCCTTTTACTATTCTTGCAAGGTAACACGCTTCAGTGGCCATCATGACTATCCTGTGGCTTTCAAGACAAGAATGACAGGTTGTGGACGATGCAGCACTGAGAGAGGACTAGGCAGTCTTTCTCATGTCTTCACAGAGCTGCCATATCAGCTCTACATTAAATGCTTAATTCTGACTTTCCTATATACGAAAAGGTCTCTGTTACTCACCTGGAACCCAACTTCGCATTAGAACTTTACTGCTATTTTACTTATCTGTGGTTTTCCTCAGTTATAATTGGTATTATTTCTCTTTAAAAATATTGTGAATTTGCATTATTCTGTTCTTACAGAGTATTTTATAACATTATTATTATATGAGAAGTACTATAACAGGCACTTGTTATTTCATTAATTTTCATAGACATTATTTCTATTTTAGAAATGAGGAAACTTATTTTACACAGGATTAATGACAGTACTATGTCTAAGTGACAGATAAAAAGTATTTAACAGACATTTTTGATGCTGAAAACATACTATTTCAGATTTTTAAGACAAGCCCTATGAAGTACTTTTATACAAGGGACAGAACTTGAACTACCAGCAACAAATGACCACTACTTTACGGTCTCTGTGTTGATTCTGAGCAAAGACAGATATACTGACACAGCTTTACCCATCTTAGCACCAAAGTATCCATGAAAAATAAGCAAAAGGCTAAAAAGATGAAATAACTGCAAATATAACATTATTTTTCTATTTCTATAAAAGTTTAATTACATATAAATGGGGACAAGTATACCAATCTCATAAAATTTCTATGAGATCAAATAATATTACATATGAACCCATGTGGATCCTTGGTGGGGAAAATTTTTTGCTTCTTTTTTAAATGCTAAATTCCTTGGATCCCTCTGTGAAGACAAAAGGAATTCAATATATCAACTAATAAAACAGAGCAAATGCTACATTCATAGTGCTGTTTATACTACTCTGCAAGATTAAAAAAAAAAAAAAGAGGAAAATGGAAGGTTAAGACACATTCACGTAAAGGAAGATTAACCAATCCCAAGAAATATTCAGGTGTCACTTGGTGAAAGAGTCAGTAGATCTGTTATTGCAGAAATCAGAAACCAGGAAAGGATTAAGGAGTCAGGGGAAGCACAACAGAAGAAGCACAGTGTCAGTCAGTCTAAGCTAGAAACAGAGAGGACTCATATTTAGCTCATGCTTCACACAGCGCTGGTGCTTACTCACTGAAGGCACTGTTGCCGCTATTGGAATCATCAGCACCGACACTGCACGAACAAAGTGCGTAATGTACGTCTGAAAACGAGACTTTCCAAGTTTTTGCAGAGCAAAAATCTGAAAGGGTAAAATAAACACACACATGCTGATTATCTAAATACACGTTAAATGAGACAAGCTTTAAAATGCAAAGTGATTTTTGACTGGCCTCTACCTGTTTTTTAACAAAAGCAATAAGAAAAAACAAAACACTGATTTGTTGGTCAACTATCACTGGTTGATCAACTCTTTAATTCTTAAATGGAACTAAGTAACAGCAATAAAGAGATTCATCTATATTAAATAGGATCAAAGCATAATTTTTATAGGTCAGTGCTTTTTAAAGACTGTAAAGCTGAAGTCCCTTCAAGATAGGTATTATGTAGAATCATTACCCTTGTTTTTTGGCACCTAAATACAGGGCCTGGCACAGAGAAAGAACTTAACAGGTATCTGAAAAGTTTGAGATCTGGTTACATGGACCACAGAAAAGAACTAAGAAGACTAGGAAGAGGAGTTATGACTTATGAATCACTTATAAGGCAGCTTAGCTTAATGATTATGAGCACAGATTCTGCGATTCTACACTCAAATTACAAGATTCACAAGGCAGCCCTGCATTTAGTGGTTATGTGACTTTGGGCAAGTTACTTCACCTTTCCGTGCCTCCCACTCTCCACCGTAAGACGGGGATAATAACAGCACCTACATCATAGGACTACTGTTAAGAATTAAATGAGTTAACTCATGTGAATTGCTTACAATAGTGCCTGGTACATAGTAAATGTTAAGCAAGAACAGGCTTTTATTAAATTTATGCATGCTGGGTTGTTAGATGGAATAAAGGAAAGATGAGAGGACTGACATCAATTCACTGTGACCTTGTGTCATCACTTCCTTCTTCCCAAGAAATACCAGTTACTAACCCAGTTCACAGAACTATGCTAGATGCCCTCAGGGTAAAACACTTAAGCCCACACATAGCGTCTTTCCTCAGGACACCTTCACCTAAGACCTGAGAATCTTCATATTTCTCATCTGAAAAAATAAGCAACCAGCAGATATGAGGTCTGTGAAATCTCAACTTCGTTAGATCTTTCCTAAGATTTCTTCTAGTTAAAGGGTCTACGTTCTTCTCAAGAGTCTAAGAACAATTCTTTATGGAACTAAAGACAAGTTTCCCCTAAACTCAAGTTGAGTAAAGTAGCATGAGCTAATGGTAAGATATGGCTAAGAGGTCATATTTCATACGTATGTTTCTCCATTTCGTTTTATAAAGAAATTCTATGACTAAAAATGGCAGTCAGGTATGTTTAATTGACATATTAAACATAGACACAAAACATCAACATATTGGGGGAATAAGACTAGACTGACATCTTAATTGCTGTCTTTACCAAGAAGCAAATCACAGAACTGTTATGTACTAGCATAGTACCATTTTACAGTTGAAGGAGATTTTGCAACTGTTCCAACTCAGCTCTCTTATTTTAAATTATGAGCATTCTGATCCCCCAGAGAGGTTAAGGAACTGGCCCCAGAAAATTAATCAACAACTGATCTGCGACCAAAACCAAGGGGTCTCATGATTAGCTAAGACTCTGCGCCCACAGTGCAGGGAGCCCAGGTTCTATCCCTGGTCAGGGAACTAGATCAACGTGCCACAACTCAAAGTTCCTACATGTCACAACTAAGACCCAGTACAGTCCAATAAATAAATATATACTAAAAACCAAAAAACCAAGGAGTCTCAGTGTTAGCTCAGTTATCACCATTATATCTGATGTCGGGACAGCAACAGAAATCTCAATGATTTAAACAGCAAGCAAATCTTATTTAAAACCACTGACCTCCACTATTAATAAATTGATGACACCAACGGAGACAGGCAGAATCCAAGTGGAATCCAGAGCAGTGAGGTCATGAAACCACAGGACCCCACCAGTAGTTAACTGCTCCTGAACAGAAAAACCTGCTGAAACATTTTTATAAATGAAACAAAAGAATTTCTAAAAACAGCAGAGGGAGTGATTCCAGTGAGGTGTTCCTCACAGTGAAGACTTGCATTTTTTTATTCAGGTTATTTTCACTCTACAACATAAGCTAGTTCTTGTACTGAGAAAGAGGTAAGAAGTTTCTGGAGCAAACGGATGTGGAGACACTAAAGACGTGTAGCAGTAACCTTTACAGACTGAAATTTTAAAAATTACTTGTCTATAGGCTGCTTTCTTTCAAGTCAATTTAGATTACTTTATGGTTAGAAATGCCTTTAAATGAAAGTAAAAACAAGCCCCTTAGTTTGCAACCTTTCATATTAATATTTGCATTTATAACTGTGAAAGTTTTTCTGGCTTCTTCAATTTATAAATAGAAAAAATTCATGGCCCTGAAACCATATTATGGAATTATAACACTAATTTTATTAAGACTTCCAAGAAGTAGTACTAATGACATCCTTCCTAAACTGATTTGTATTCTCAATACAGCTAGTTTGGTTACACTTAATATTTGAAATACTATACTTGTGTAAGGGAGACGATAAAAGTGTATTCCAGTTACAGAAAGTATGGATTTTTTTTTTTTTTTCCTTTTGCTTTAGAATATAAGACAGTGTCAGAAAACTTGCTTGGGGAAATTACATTTCAATAGTAACTACCTTCTGAATGTGCTGCCCCTGTGCTAAAATTTCGGAGAGCGACAGACATGAAGATCCACATTGGAAGCTGAATCCAGACCAGCACAGTTGCTTTGAAGGGGTGGCAGTTATCCCGAACATAGAGCTCTGAAACAAGCCTCCGCATAGTCTTTAGGTAAGTGAGCCTAGTTTGAGGGAAGAGGGAGAAAGGGAAAGGAGAAAATATAATTTGAATACTAGTTGTGCTTCGTCCCTACAGGATAAACACACTCATGCTGTGGTTACTGGCTAAAGGATTTATGCAGCATTTTTGGCTGTCAGAAGCTATACCGAAGTGAAGTGAAGGTCGCTCAGTAGTGTCTGACTCTTTGCAACCCCATGGACTACATACTCCATGGAATTCTCCAGGCCAGAATACTGGCGTGGGTAGCTTTTCCCTTCTCCAGGAGATTTTCCCAACCCAGGGGTAGAACCCAGGTCTCCTGCATTGCAGATGGATTCTTTACCAGCTGAGCCACCAGGGAAGCCCAAGAATATTGGAGTGGGTAGCCTGGCCCTTCTCCAGTAGATCTTCCTGACCCATGAATTGAACCGGGGTCTCCTGCATTGCAGACTGACTCTTTATCAACTGAGCTGAAAGGGAAGCCCCTAAGCTACACCAAGCGGTTGCAGGAAAAAAAAAAAAAAAAAAAGAAAAANGAATATTGGAGTGGGTAGCCTGGCCCTTCTCCAGTAGATCTTCCTGACCCATGAATTGAACCGGGGTCTCCTGCATTGCAGACTGACTCTTTATCAACTGAGCTGAAAGGGAAGCCCCTAAGCTACACCAAGCGGTTGCAGGAAAAAAAAAAAAAAAAAAAAGGAAAATAAAGCCTTTTACTCAAGGTCTGTTCACAATGTAAGCAAATTACATAACAATTTGAGAAATCTGCCACTGTCAAACTACAGGCTTTGTTTCTGGAGGTCTTAGGCAAACTAGGCTTTAACAAGAGAAATTTCACTACTAACAGGGTATGACCACAATTTAAATCAGAAATACTAGAGGTGAAAGCACATTTTACTCAAATTTCTCCACTCCAGCCAAACTCAATCACCTGATCCCTGAACATACCTTTCAGAGCAATGTGGTTTTGTACTATGTATCCTCCTGACCTGTCAAAACAGCCTCCATTCTTCTTTCAACTCTTTCATAAAGATTTTCTTACTGTTTCTGTTAACCATATTAGTTACTCCTCTGTTTTTTGTTGTTGTTGTTTTCAACTCCTGTTCTTACATCCCATTTTCTAGACTACAGTATTGGATAGCCTTTCATCTTTAAATCTCTTGTGGCATGTAGGTTTGCAACAGGTTTGTGGAATGTAATCAAATTATAATGCACTGAATTAAGAAAGTACACAGAGACATTCCAGGCTCCTTGTAATTCAGTCTTCACCCACTCTTTCAACTTTATTTCCTGTTACTCTTTTTCTGGTCCCTTGAATGACCTGGGTCATCCAACAGCTCAGACTTTCACATCAGCATGCCTTGGAAGTTATTACATCATCTTTGCAGACTGTGCACTTTCCTGGCTGTTCGTTCACCTGACAGATTCCCTTTCATTCTTCAAAATCCAGTTCCACTGACAATGCAGGAAACCCTCAGACAATGTCTTCCTCTAGAAAGTCATTCATCTGTGTAAGGATGTGTCTGGACAATCATCCTGCCAGGGATGCATAAGTCCGGTGGCACAGTCTTACCTAGGCTGCATTTATAACCCACGTGCTGCTGCTGCTGCTAAGTCACTTCAGTCGTGTCCGACTCTGTGTGACCCCATAGACGGCAGCCCACCAGGCTCCCCCATCCCTGGGATTCTCCAGGCAAGAATACTGGAGTGGGTTGCCATTTCCTTCTCCAAGGGATCTTCCCAACCCAGGGATCGAACCCAGGTCTCCTGCATTGCAGGCAGACGCTTTAAGCTCTGAGCCACCAGGGAACTTATGGTTAAGAATCAGAATTTGGGAACACTATATAAAGAGGGTGGAGAAGGCAATGGCACCCCACTCCTGTACTCTTGCCTGGAAAATCCCATGAACAGAGGAGCCTGGTAGGCTGTAGTCCATGGGGTCGCTAAGAGTTGGACACAACTGAGCGACTTTCACTTTTCACTTTCATGTATTGGGGAAGGAAATGGCAACCCACTCCAGCGTTCTCGCCTGGAGAATCCCAGGGACGGGGGAGCCTAGTGGGCTTCTGTCTATGGGGTCGCACAGAGTTGGACATGACTGAAGCGACTTAGCAGCAGTATATAAAGAGGGACTCAATTTCATACTGAAGTTAGTTGGCAAATTTGTACCTATATAAATAAAAATATACGGATAGGGCCTTCCCTGGTGGCTCCAATGGTAAAGAATCTACCTGTAATGTGAGAGATCTGGGTTTGACCCCTGGGTGGGGAAGATACCCTGGAGAAGGAACTGGCAATCCACTCCAGTATTCTTACTTGGAGAATGCAAGGGACAGAGAAGCCTGGCCAGCTAGAATTTCTTGGGTCACAAAGACTTGGACATGACTGACTAATACACACATATACCCATATATATACACATCACATATTCATACTAAAACACTCTTATTTTTCTCATTGCTATGAGATGCTGAACACTTTGTCACAGCCTAGTAAGAATCAAAATTTGGGAACCTAACTAAGCAGAACTAGGGTAGGCTGATAGGAAAAGACTTACACATTCTTAGTGGATGGCTGCCCACATAGAACTGCAACATGGTCAAGCACCCTTAGGTGAGGGCTCTCAAAGAGCTCAAGGAGACAACAACACAGGATAAATATAGCAGAGTAACAACTCCTGGCCTACCCAGTTCCTTTTACCATGGCATTTATATTTTCTGTCTCCTCATTCTTTTGGGCAGCTACCTGCTCTATGCTGTCAAAAGGTCATGTTTGTAAATAACCTGTATCTTTTGTTGACTAAAATCTCAACAAACCGGCATCTGCAATATCTGCATCTTGTGAAGCCTTCCCTAACTTCCCATGATGACCTAACTCCTTGCACATAATCTTTTTTAGTTACTTAATCCAGTCATTATTTGATTACACATCTGTCTTTTTCAGTAATCTGGAGTCCTTTAAGATCAAGGAACTCTGCTTTCTCTTTTTGCTTTCAGTCCAGTATATAAACCTATCATGCCACAAACTTTTAAAAATATTAAAAAGAACGACTTTGCTGCTAAAGCTACAGAATACTATACCCTGTAATATATACATACATACATATATATTTTTTCACAGTCTTATATGCAGGGAATTAGCTTACCTGGCAACTCTCTTGGACCATCCCAATTGATGTGCACGAACTGCAACTTCTTGGTTAAGATGTCGGGCAATGTTTTTTATTTCTGGCTGCAAATTTTCCACCTAGCTAAAGAAAAAGTAGACTTTGTTATGAGCACATTAAAGATTTGTATTCATAACCATTCATAATTTTACTCTCTATTCCCTAAACTCAGTTTAAAAAAATGTGGTTTACTGGTTGTGTCAGGAAACTCTAAGACTGCTCACAAGATGTTAACTTAAGATATCCTCAATTGCAATCAATTTAAAATTCCAGCTTATACACTTATCAGTGTGATGTTGGGCAAATTATTCAACCTCAAAAGTCTTGTTCCCTCTTATATAAAATGTATAACAGCACCTACTTCACAGGGTTATTTTAAGGATTAAATAAGCCCTACACTCCACACTTTTAATGTTTCAACCCTGGGTTTTCCAGTAATATAAACTGAAGAAACGGTGGTCTATTAAGTGTCTTTAATATGCTCTTTGTAGCTACAGAGCCATAAAAGAATCTGCATTTACTTCTACCTGTGTTAATTCCCTTTTGTAAGCTTGCTGCCTTAAAGGTGCTGATGATTAACAGTAAGTACTCCGGAAGTATTTGCGGACCTTACGCCCCGGTGAGACGTGGACCCTCCTCACCACGGAAGTGGGTATGCACGGTCCATGCGCGGCTCGGCACCCCTCACCTTGGCCAGGATGTAGTGCTGGTAGGCAGCCAGGGGTAGCGTGACGGCCCCGCGCAGGGCCACGGTGGTGAGGAGAATGCTGCCCCACCAGGGCAGGCCCGAGGCGGTGTGGGCGAAGAGCAGCACGTCCTCTGCGCCCTGCACCGGCGCCGAGGTAGCCAAGGCCTCGTACCAGCCTCCCGCGCCGCTCGGGCCGGCTGCGGAGACCGATGCCACCGCCCACACAGGCAGAGCGGAGCTCTTGGCGCCGCCCGCTGGGGCCCGTGCGAGCGATGGGTCCAGGACACGGACCTGCAGGGCAGGCCGGGGCTGCAGCCACCTAACGCTGAGCCGGCACAGCATCTCCGCGCCAGGGCTGGGTCCGAAACGCCACCCTCACGGACCAGGCACGCTCGCACCGCTCCGCTGAGGCCGCTACGCGCATGCGCCAGCAACTCCGGCGTAGGGTGGGCGTGAGCCCGCGGGTAGCCACAGTTGACCTTCCCGGTCAAGCCAGTGACGTACTGGGTCGCACTAGAGATGACGCACGAGGCAGGAAAGTCCCACCTTTCCCACGCGGCACTGAGCAAGCCTACTGCGCAGACACGAAACTTTCGCGCTGCTGTGGTGGAGCTCCTCGAGGCTAGACCGGAATTGTAGTGGTAGGGGTGGGACTTGTGCCGGGGCCCGGCGAGGCGTTCTCTAGGAAGCTCTCGTCCTGTAAAGTCCGTCTTTGGCATATACCTTTCCGTTTTTTTTGGACTTAGCTAATCATGTCATGGTTTAAGCTTTGTGGGTGCTTTTTGTGATCAGAAGGTAGCCCTCCACGTCTTTATGTGCGCCCCGATTGCTTCCGCTAGGGATTGAGATTATACTCAATCTATCTTGAACCCGTTGCTGAAATGCCAGTTTGGAGAGAGGCGTTTCTGTGTTGTTAAAATCAAGTCTTTATGCACTAAGCATATTTATAGTCAGTGCTATAAATATTTAATTTGCTCATTTTTCCTAATAGGCATTTGCAGAACCAGTTTTAGTGGTTTATAATCTTTCATTATAAAGAGCAGTAGTTTATTAAGAGTAAAGAACCATCTCCTGAGTTAAGGGGGATTATCACTGATGACTTCTTTATTGGGGGGGCTTAACATCGTGTATAAACTTTCAGGAGCCTGAACAGCAACATCAGGTGTCTCCTGGTTAAAAGGAGCAGGCTAAATATACATGGACTAGTTTTTAGCCTTGTGTTCCTGGGAACACAATGGGATGACATGGAGTTTCTTAACATAATGATCATCGCTAGACCTAGAGGCCAAATTGTGTTGAGGAACAAAATCATTGATTAAAACGAAGGTGCCCGCCAATGTTGGGGTAATGTCAAACTGGAGCTACTGTTCTTGCTTCACTGTGCACCTACCCAGGGGTACCAGATATATTTTCTCTGGGTTCAGGAAGTGATCTTCCTTCAAATTGCATGATTAAATCCATTCATGAAATTTTATGTTAACACACACATCCCAACATGTTACATACAGAATTTCTTTTCCAAAAGTAAAAGCCTGTATCCCTGTCTCCCCATCCACTTGTCAAGTTAAAACAACCAACCTATTGGTACTGACTACTGGTTTAAAGTGGAAAAGAATTTTACATGGAATTATCCTGGCCTGAAGATTGAGGGAGCAAAGGAACAACTTTTATGCTGCTGCACTCCTCTTGTTGCAGAGACCTGATAACATCAGGAGTTGGACTTTCCACAGCGTCATTTAAGCCTAAGGACTGTGACCTTTTGATATGTAGGAGAAAAGGAGTTGATGAAAGGAAAAAGATCCTAAAATAAAAACTCCACGTTTATGCATTCACTATTCAGATAATTTAAATCAAGAATTTTTCAAGCTATTCCTCAAATTCCCAAGACTTCCTTCTGTGGATTTGTATTTAGGAGTCGGGGTGGGAACTTCTTCAATGAGTGTAGGTTCACCTTTTCTGCTACATTTTGGGGTCACAGATTATAGTCTCATTTAAAAATGTTCCACTGCTTTAAGTTTGAATATTGTGACCTAAATAAAATGTATGAATATTTAACCTAATTTCATATACTTAAAACATAGTTTACAATTTGGTTAATGGAGATGATCAGGACTGGCTATCTACTTGGTATAGAATGTAGGGAGAAGTATTTGTCAATTACAAAGCCCAATGCAGATGCAAAGTGTGTATGTATGTACTGGTAACAAACATTGCGATACCCTGAGTATTTTGAGTGGAAAAGTATACTACAGAGTGACTATACAAATATTGGGCAAACCAGCTGAAATCATGTCAACCCTAATACTTTGCAAATGGATATATTATGTTTAAAAAGTTCATTTTAAAAACATTTTTAACATTTCTAAAAAGTTCAACTACTTATTAGCTTATTCCTGTCTTTTTATTCGTACTACATCACATAGTTAACTTTTTTCGTAATTTTATTTAAAGCTCCTGAAAAACAAAGACTATATATTTACTGTCAGAAGTTTCTGAAATTCTTAATCATCACTGTGCTGAACACAGGAATGGAGGTCAAAATGTGAATATAGGCTATTATATAGACAGTCTATATATACAGTCATTTAAATTTCTCTTCCCAAATACACCTTCTCAAGTGTTTAACAAAAGAAACTTTAAAGGATATTTTCATGAGCAACTTAAAGTGATCCCTTGGAATCACATTTCTTTTTCCTATTAATGCATTGTTTTTTAAAACCAAAGTTACCTAATGTAGAATTAGCTTTTTTTTCTCATTAAAACAAATTCTCTTGAATTATCATTGACTTTTAAGTACTAAGTATACAATATTGGCTTTTACTTTTCAAAAGTGTGAACTGATTTCAAGGTAGAAGTCTAATATGAAACCTCTTATGATCCACATATTAGTCCTATATTTTTATTGTCACATAAGGAAATTCTCATTTATGTCAAAGCCACAGTAACACATTTTCCTCTGTATTCACTTATCCAAAATATAAGTGATGGTGTTTTTGCAATCAAGGTGTGTACCACTGTAGATTAAATATTAGAGCATTAATGATGCTCTCATCCTAAATTCCAATCATTTGGAATTAACAGTGTTTAATTCACAATACCGCCAGTTAACTGAGTATTGTGACTTGTTTAATCTGGGATATTTATATTTCCAAAAAGATTCAGGAGCATCTAGAATTTACAAATCATAATGTAAATATCCCAAACATTAATATTAAAAGACATCTGAATAGATAACATTTATCTAAAGTAAAAATACAGAGTACTGGTATACTCAATCTCCATGTTAGGAATGAAAAACAGTGAAATGGTTTTCCTTTGATATTTTGAATCATTCTGAAATAATCTGAGTTAAAAATTTGTTATTTGAAAGTTCTAGCATTCTTTGTCATGCCAGATTTATCTGTTTAATCTGACACTTTTATTGTTTTTTAAAGTGTGCAAAAATATTTATGAAATGTATAATTAGGTCACTTTAATCAATAGAAAAATATAATAATATTTTCATGAAAAACAAGACAGGAACTATTAGTAAACTCTTTACCTCCCTTCTCCTGAGAAGAAAAATGGCTGTAAGATTAGTAATTACCCCAAAAAAAGTAATTTTCAACTACTAATAGATTGATTTAACTTTGTAGTAACAGGAAACAGAAGGGAAAAATACCTTTCACATAAATACTAAAATCACTTTTTTGGAATATACTGGTATATGCTGAAATATATGTTGAAAAGACATACCATGGGAATTCTCTTGGCACCAGTACACAAAATCATTTCTAAAATGGAATGATTAGTATCAACAGATTATACAATAATTGGGATATTAATTCTTTGGGGATTTAAAGTGTGAACTAACCTAACTGTTACATCTAAGAGTTAGGCTGCTTCTTAAAAGAATAAGAGAAAAGAAATACTTTATATAGTCTGCAATTATACATAGCACATACTTTCCAAAAAGGGGGAAAAAAAAGACCTGCGTGGTCTCAAAAGATGATTTTTTTTTTATTATTCAAATAAAAGTGCACTGCATTACATCTGAAATATAAAAATGTATCTGAAAAGTGTTCCCAGTACAGACTTCTAAAACCATGGTATTATATTTAACAAGCCTGGCCCCAAAAACTAAATTAGGAGCATTCCAATCAATATTCCCCTGTCCCATAGCTTTGAAGTATAAAAAAAAAAACAAAAAACAGTTTTTCTCTCTGCTTTTTAGCAAGACACCCTATCTTAAGAAACTCACTTTTGTGAGTCAACACAAGTCATGTGTTGTGATAAATACTGGGTGGTATCTGTTATCTAGCAGGATTATTTTAAGTAGAAAATAACCCTAGTAAACACAGAAAAGAAACTAAGCAAAAAGTTGTAAGATAGTGGCAAAAGTCATACATAAAATACTCTGTTAAATAGCATTATACCCTTTTCTTAGTAAAGTGCAATAATTTTATGTCATAGCTATATGTATTTGTAGGATATCATTTAGGTTTTCCTTTAAATATGGTTGTATCAATCACAGACAGGGAGAAAAACAAATTTATATATTTTAAGACCACCTTCTAAATTAAAAGATACAAATGTGCTTATAAATTTCTGGATATGTTTGAGAAATCTTTTTACTCTTTACTTAGGCAACCAGAGTAAAAAAAATCATTTCATTTACTTGAACAGTCAAGGAACCATATTAATATTGTTAACCTGGGTGACCTATCTGAATTTTAGTTAATGTTTATGTTTCACCAATGAGGAATTATGTCTATTATTTTTTAAAGATATTACTTCACTTTTATGCTTACTTTCTTTTATATTTCAACAATTTATTGTTATCACATGAGACAGGGTAGGACACATATTCTTCTTGGAATATGTTACTGTTTATTTTTTCACGTGAAATGAATAGATAAATCCCACTGAGTAGTTTAGTGTGGCCCTGTGTCTTACATAAACAGGTTAAACAGGAGGCTTTATTTTGTAACCTGTGTATTCATGTCTACCATAAGTTGTCTTAATGACAAACGCCAAATTTATATTACTTGCCCCAAGTTAGCTGTTGATCCCTTTCACTGATAATATACAAACAAGTGTAGAAATTAAGAAGATTTTAAAATATGGAAAAAAAAAACTTTAAATTAGGAATTTTTATGTTGACTCCTGATGACTCCAAAGCCAATGTTAAGAATCAATATTATCCAATATAAAATAGTACACTGAATTATTTAATAATAAACAGTATATTAAGAACTTGTATATGCTGACTGGGAACCAGTGGTGGCTTTTTAAATTCTCAGAAAGACTGAATGTTTTATGGTTAGAAGAAACCACAGGTGATGATGCAGATTCTCCATCTCTCTGTAGCAGCCATTAGAGTAAAAATCTTTATAGAATTATTTCATGATCAGAAAGAAAATTTTACTGGTATTAGTGGCAAGGGTGAGGAGAGAAACAAAAGAGTGAAGAGAGAAGTGTGTATTAGTTTTTAGAAGTGTGACAAGGCAATAAAAAGACATGAAAAAGTGTTAAAATTTCTTACTCTATATGTGCCTTGCTGCAAACAAACTCAAAAGGAGAGCAGCATGGGTATTTTAAAAGCCAGCGTAGGGAAACATTCACTGATAATGCCCATTGTTTTACTTTATACTTAAATTACACAAGCAGAAAAGTTATACTTATTAATAGTTTAATGTATGAAGGAAACATCCAGATTTCTGAATATGAAGGTACATATCTCACATTAATTTAAGTCTACGTAAAGTAGAGCCTCTATACTGACATATTGAAATTTACTTTCTGCTTAGCCTTTTCTGTTATGTAAACAATTGTACATTTATTTGCCATTCTAAAACTTCAGGATCAAGTTTACATAATTTTGCTAAATTTCCGTGTTTGCTCAGAAGCAGTTTACAGTACTAAAACCAACCAGCCAAAGAACAGCTTCAACAGAAAGTTATGTCCAAGGGGAAGAGGGAAAAGAAAAAAAGAAAAATGATAAGAAAAAGGCTAACTAAGGTAAAACGGATGATGATGGGGAATGGGCAGTCACAAATGTTCACAGAAAACAGGTCAGTTAGTAAGTTCTTCTGCAAAAAGCCTACACACTTCAGTCAAGCACATCAGTAGAATGATTTGGGAGCATAAATTTTTTTTTCGGCCACTTGTGATTTCCTCTGAATGAAAAGGAATCTGCAGGCTAACAAGCTGATCCTCATCAGCCAAGCTGGTTCATATGCACACTGTTCATGTGAGGTGCCCAGGGTCCAGTCCACACCTATGAATATAAAGCACACGTTTTATTAAATATGTATTTAACATATACTCGATTAAAATAAAACTCTTAAACACTAAGGAATATTTATGAACTAAACCAGCTAAGTTTCTCAGTCAACTGGCAACATACTAGGAAACAATAAAAAAACCATTATCTGAGTACATACAGGTTGATGATTGTGGAATGAAAATCAGGTATTAAATATACACCACAATAAGTTAAAATATACAACCATCTCTAAGCATTTTCACAGTTACATACTATTTTGACATTTATAATACATTTAATAAATAACCTCTAGATGGACCTTTTTGCACAACTAGTAAATTTTGATACATAAAATTACAAAAGTTTACAACTTAAAATCTTTTACCTACCACCTACTACTACTACTCAATGGAATATATTATGTCTTTCCTAATTTTGGCCCCAAACCACTACCTTTGGTACCCTTTTCCATATCCCTCTTGTATATTTCAGCTATAATAAATTTCCTTCAATTTTCCCAACTGTCCATATTCACCAAGCTTTCTCACAACCATGATTTATCTATTACACTTGTCTTGGCAGCTATGTGCTATGCTTAGTCGCTCAGTCGTGTCAGAGGCTCTGCGACCCCATGGACTGTAGCTCATCAGGCTCCTCTGTACATGGAATTCTCCAGGTCAGAATACTGGAGTGTGTTGCCATGCCCTCCTGCAGGGGATCTTCCCAACCCAGAGATCAAACCCAGGTCTCCCGCATTGCAGGTGGATTCTTTACTGTCTGAGCCACCAGGGAAGCCCCTTGGCAGCTCATAATCATTAAATAAATGTTCATGGAATGATCAGCCTTACCGTTTGAGGGCCATTATTTTCTGTGGAACTTGAAACCATCTTTATCAGGGAATTCCAAGAGGGGTCCGCAGCATGAGGGCCATTAAATATGGGTCCTCCAGCACCATCAGGAAGTGGTGCTACTGGAGGAATCATTGCATTCCCATACACAGAAAAAGGCATACCCTAAAAAAATAAAACAAAGATTATGCACACTCAAGTCACTGGTTATTATTTTCCCAGTATAATCAATACCCTAAAATTGTATTTGAAACTTTACCTCATTTTGGAACATGTAAGTTATCTAAGTGATTTAAAAATTATTTTCCAATATATGATTTCTTCCAGCATTAGACAGAAGACAGTATAAGCCTAGTACATAAAAACTTTTGTCAAAAAACATTTCTCTAAACAACTCAGACAAAATCAGGATTTGTAAGTATTTATGTTTTAGCTAGATTTTCACCTATTTTTTCAAGCCAAATCTCCAGCACTATCTCACAAATGCTTATACATGGGAAGTAATATAAGGCTAATAATCAGAAAATCATTTAGAACTAATGAACATGCTTTTAAATCACCATTACCCCAACTTTAGGAAAGTCCATGTATCCTGCAGGAACATGCTGATGGAATGTACCAGAAGGAGTTACAATTCCTGTACTCTCTCGCTCCATTGCTTGATGCTGTGAAAACACTCCTGGATCAGACATTGGCCTGTGAATCATAGGATTTCCCATCCCAGGGTTACACCAGTCTACTTTGTCTGAGGGAAGATGAAAAGGCATAAAAAAATAATTGAAGATATTTAAAATCAGAAAACAGCAAAAGAAAAAAACTTTATATATTTCTAATATTTTCTACATTATATTGTGAATTCCTTCAGAATAATGACCTACTTTTATATCTTTACCACAATATTTGTATGTTTGTAGGTAGTGAAATCATAGCCTCGTAATGTAACCTAAACACTTTGTGTTTCAAAACAACAACAAAAAAATTAAGATAAAACTGAAGAGCTCCAAAGGAAATAGTAATATCTCCTTAATATGATGGAATGAAGAAAATAATATGCTTGCATTAAACTATACTCAGCAATGATTAACTCAGATATCACAGGTGAACAAAAAAAGTTCCAAACTCTTAAATAAATTGATTAGTCAAAATGAAGAGATATGAACACATATTTTCTTAAAAGAATGCCTATGATAATTAAATACTGCTTTTTAAATTAAAATTATTTAAATATTTTAATATTTTAGTTAAATGTATAAACTTAACTTCCAATAAGCAGAACAGCATACCATACCTTGATTGCCACCAATCCCTTCAAAGGACCAGATGCCACTATGTCCTACTGATGTGGACAAATTACTCCCAATAACAGATGGAGCTGAAGTTCCAGTTTGCCTGATACGTGCAGAACGTTCCGTCCCAATAGGGACTGGAACTTTTCTATCCTGAGAGACGTTGCTGGGCTTTTCTGACCCTAAAGGTACTGATGATGGGGCAGGAGAAGGTGCACGAACTCCAGAGGATACTGACTGTGCAGGAGAATCTAGAGAAAAGATATTGGGAAATAATATACACTGTCTCTATAGAGCCTGTAATTTTATAAACAAAATTTAGAAATATGAGTATAATGTTTAAATAATAAATTATGTATATTAAAATCTGGTTAAAGTTCTGTAACTTTGCAGTCATTTTTTAATTTGGCTCACAATTTTCCTATTTAGTTTTGGGATATTAGAATGTGAAATATGAATGCTGCCTGCACACTAATTAATATTTAAATTAATTTTCCCTTGACCATAAGTAAAATATAACACCAGAGCAATGAGAAGACAATGTTTAAACTAAAAAGAAGCAACAATGACAACAAAGTGGAGGTGGGGAAAATCACTGATTGTATTGGCAATTTTCAAACTATTTTCCTTGAGAATATTTGTCCCTTGGTTGTATGTTAAAAAAAAAAAAAAAAGTAAGTTTCTGTAAATCAGGACTTCACAGAACTTTAATATGCTGATAAAATACCAACAGAAGGCTATGTTTCATAACCCAACTGATTCACTGTATCTTGTGGATATTCCACAGAACACACTCTTAGAAGTGGCAATTTAAGCTTTACTTATCAAAACAAGGCTAGTTCTTAATACACACAATTTGGGAATATTCATTAGTGACTTAGTCTCTTTATACACTATAGTGAAGAAAGTGAAAGAAAGTGAAAGTCGCTCAGTCGTGTCTGACTCTTTGTGACCCCATGGACTATACATACAGTTCATGGATTTCTCCAGGCCAGAATACTGGAGTGGGTAGCCTTTCCCTTCTCCAGGGGAATCTTCCCAACCCAGGGTCGAACCCAGGTCTCCTGCATTGTAGGCAGATTTCTTACCAGTTGAACCACAAGGGAAGCCCAAAACAACAACAACAACCTTCTTTGGAGTAGAACTTAGATTCCCAGGTCTACAGTCCTTGCTATGAAAAGGGCCTAATTATAATTTTTCTTATCCCTAATTATTATAATTTCTTTAATTAGAATAAACAAGAAAAATCTCATTCAGAGTCATGGTATTAAATATGCTAACTTATAGAGAAAAAACAGATTTTACAGGTTTTGTTGGAATACAATCTTAGGAATCTGTCTTAGAAAAAAATAAATACAAGTACAAAACTCGGTACAGGACCTTGACAGTGCCCCTTGCAAATGAGATACCCCAAAACTTAAGCTTCAGTAAATCCACTTCAGTTCTGAATTCAAATTGGAAGAGCAATGTGACTTATAAATGGAAAAAGTGCTCCTGCAGGGAAACTGCATGGCACTGTCACGCCTCAGTTCAGTGTTAACTGAACTATAGTAGATCATGAGATGACTGTGGTTAGGTATGAGTAACAAAAACTTTTTTTGAAGGTTGAAGAAAACAGAATAGAAAATAGCAGCATGAGCATATACTGTAAGGATGTATTGTTTTATAGATATATTTCAGTCACACACAGGTATATGCATACTGAGTCACAATGTAAGATTAATTTTTTCCTTAAAGAAACTGTCATTATTATTATTATTTTTCTTGCTTTTAGATACAAAAGAGCCTTGTAAGATTGAAATGTCAAAGTGACCCACTGACTAAAGTTGCCAAAGCCTGAAACTCACAGAGCACCAGTGATCAGTACTCAAAGCATGGACTGGTTGAGCACTGACAGGATAGATCTTAGCAGCTGGAGTGGGATAAGGGCTCAGGGGATCTCTGCCTAGCCTGTATGTAGAAGGATCTTGGGCATCACCAGTCAGTTGCTTTGCAGCCTCAGGAAGGTTCTCTGCTTTCTTTTTTTTTTTAACTTTTTTATTTGGAAGTAAGGAACCTACGTCCCCTACATCCTAGTTTAATTTGCCAGAGTCCTAATATCATGTCCTGACATCCTATAGAGGAGAAGGGAAAAAGAGAAGTGGAATGCATGGACAAATGTTGATAAAACCTGTTCAAATACCTAAAACCAGATAAATACATTGTGAAGAATAAGTAATGCTTCTTGGGTTAGTTTTCCAACAGTATCCAGAATGGGAATTTTTATGAAAAATATATAGATAAATATGAAAAACAAAATTTTAAAAGACTACCATAAATAAACAAAACTATTAAATGACACTTATGTGAACAGATAACATAAAGAAGAATCAGAACTCAGGTAAAACAAACTAAATGGTCATTAAAAAGTATTAAGATTTCTATTAGTAGTAGTAGTACTGTTAGTCGCTCAGTTGTATCCAACCCTTTGTGACCCCAGGGACTGTAGCCCACCAGGCTCCTCTGTCCGTGGAATTCTCCAGGCAAGAATACTGGAGTGGGTTGCTATTCCCTTCTCCAGGGGATCTTCTCAACCTAGGATCAAACCTGGGTAGGTAATGAAATGCAAACTAGTTAAAAGTTCAGTGATAAAGGGAAAAGTCTGAGAATCTTGGCTGAATCAACCAGTCTAATAGTTGCAAAATGATGACTCAAATTGTAATTCCTTTTACATTTACGAGTTGTCATTATACTGTAATGACATTGTAAGTCCCCTGTCTGCACTGTAAAATTTAATTTATAACCATTACATACTCCGTGGATTCTTGTTTTATCCAGCAAGCTGATGCTATTCATTTGATGGTTAAACTGTCCTGAATTTGGCTAGTGGGAGCTCCTTCAAGCTATATGCTGCATTCCTCTGACATGCTCAACCATCTAAACACTTAATTACTTTCTGACACTACAAGACTTTTTGCAGACTTCTCTTATACTCTTCCTGCCCCAGCTCTCAAATCAGCTATTTCCCCAACAAGCCCTAGTTTCTTTTAGTGGATTAAAACATTAACAGACAGATCTGGATGCTGAATGTGCTTACTATTGGAGATCATTGCTTCTAGGCCCTTTCCAGTAGATAGTTCTGGGGGGGAAATGGCAACTTTATGTGATTCAATCCAAAACACAGTCATTTTAAAATCATGAGTTCATATTGATCCTCTAATTCCAATACAATTTCATAGCATCCTTCCTTGCCTTACTCTACATTCTTCTCTTCCTACAATCAGAGCCCTGGATTACATCATTTTCAATATTCTTATTTATTCATTTGCTCAGCCCTGTAATATAACCCGCATAGGTTTAAAATCGCTCATCCATAACATAAAATACAAATGTCCTAAGTAGAAGTGAAGATTTTGTCTGTAGTGTATTTGTCTTTTGGGTTTACAAAATACTAATGTCTTCAAGAGTTTTTAGATTGTTTCTTTTTCATTTAGTAGGTTTATGTTAATGATTTAAAATGCAGATAGGTTTACTTGTTTCTATTTATACTCAATTTTAGTGTTTTTCCCTTCATCAAGGTTGATTCTATTTTAAATTTGTGAATATTAACATGGTTACAAAAACAAAACTATTATTTCTACTGAGATAAGTTCTACTTCTTCCCTATTTCCTTACATTCTGCCTGAAAGTCTGATGAGGAATAAAAGCAGTTTCAAAGTAAGTGCCCACAGAATACTTCACAAAGGGAAAAATGATAATTTGAAAGTGTAGAAACCTATGAAGCCAAGTGATCAAAGTTAACAGCACAAACTGACATTTTATATTTTCTAATGTAATACAGTGAGAAGGCTGCAACACTAATAGGAATGTTCCTGTCAAAAATACATAACAAACTTAAAAATGAAGAAATATCAGAAAAACAAACTGAACCATTTAACCAAACAACTGATCTGTAACCTTAAAAAACAAACAAACAAACAAAAAAAAAGCTTTCTTTGAAAGATTCATAAAGTCTAAGGAAACGGTTCCAGGTTATTTGAAACTAAAAAGACACGGGAATTAAATGCAATCTGTGACACTGATTTTAATCTTGAAAAAGAGGAGATAATAAAAGCATTATTGGGACAACTGGTGAAATATGAGTATGGACTATATATTAGATAATAATGTATCAAAGTAAAATTTGCAGAAGATGATAACTGCATTGTAGTTTTGGAAGAGAAAGTTCTTGTGATTCTAAAATATTATAATCTGGGGTATTTAGGGGAAATCAATTTGTATCCGCAACTAACTGTAAAATGGTACAGTAAGAAACCCCTACAATTCCTACACATACTCTACACACAAACACTTTCTCTTTCTCTCTCTCCTCTTATACACACACACAGAGACACAGCATGGAAAGGGAAGAATGTGGCAACATGTTAACAAATAGTGAATGGGCGTGGGGATTTATGCTATCTTAAAGGACCCTAGAAATATAAACAAATGCAAATATTTACCTTAAAAAGGAAACACAACACATTTACCTTAATTGGTTCATGGTTCAAAAGCAGAAAAGATCTATAAAAATATTTTAGGACAACTGTGTGTGTGTGTTCTTAGTTGTGTCCGACTCTTTGTGACCCCATGAATTGTAGCCCGTCAGACTTCTCTGACCGTTGGATTCTCCAGGCAAGAATACTGGAGTGGGATGCCATCACCTCCTCCAGGGGATCTTCCTGACTCAGGGATCTTAAGCCTTTTGCATTGGCAGGTGGGTTCTTCACCACTAGTGCCACCTGGGAAGCCCCACTGATCTTCCTTATAATGAACTAAATAAATAAATATCCTCCAGTACACAAATTTATGTTGTATTGAATACAGCTTTAAATGAGGCTGTAACTTTTTAATTATAAGCCAGACAGTTAAGACTAAAATGTCATAATTAGTTATTCCTTATAGTTATATTTGCTTTCAATGTTCTATTAATAGTTTGTTTAGATAAACCAGGCAAATAGCTATGTTATACTATATTTACTTTATCTCAATTATGATTCTTAAGAAACTTTCTTCAGCTTTTTTAAAGATAGGTAAAGTATCCTCAATAGGAATCACTGTGAACTTCTCTCCTTTTATCTTGGTACCTTTTTTGCACACTTATTACATTATTTCTGGCAAGTTTTTGTCATAGTCACTTATTTATTTATTCTTTCTTAAACCATTTATTTTAACTTAGGGACACCTGTACAAGGATACGTAATATTCCATGTGACAGTCTTTGTTATTTGACAAACACAAGAAAAACTATAAAATATGTAAATTCACTATATGTATTCATGCTTTCACTGGCAGACATGCAAATCTCTCAAATATGAATTTTTAAAAATTCTTTCACTCAGTTAACCAGTCTCCATTAACTGAGATCTAATGTTGTTAGAAGAAATTGTTAAAACTTAAAAAAAAAAAAGGAAATCAGTCCTGAATATTCACTGGAAGGACTGATGCTGAAGCTGAAGCTCCAGTACTTTGGCCAAAGTGATGCAAAGAAATGACTCATTTGAAAAGACCCTGATGCTGGGAAAGACTGAAGGCAGGAGAGAAGGGAATGACAGAGGATGAGGTGGTTGGATGGCATCACCAACTCGATGGACATGAGTCTGAGTAAACTCCAGGAGTAGGTGATGGACAGGGAAGCCTGGCGTGTTGCAGTTCATGGGGTCTCAAAAAGTCGGACATGACTGATCGACTGAATTGAACTGAAGAGCATCAGAATTTCCCAGTTCAAGTTCTTACACTAATTGAAGTAAGATTCTAAGATCTACAGATTTTGAATCTACTAAGATTCTCAGATGTACAAATCGGTGAGATTTAACATGAAATTTTGAATTTTTTTTTTTATGGTTAAGAAAAGTTGTTACCTATGTGCAAACGCTTTTCCACACAGTGACTCAGTAACAATGTGAGGATATTATTTTTGACTTTCAAGTCCATTTTTTAACTATAGGACCACATAAACCCCTTAAACTATTAATACTCCAGTGATGAATAAAGTGACATCTTACCTGGGACAATACTAGAGAAGGAAACACTTGACACTCTCTGGAAGAGAAAATCATCCTTATCATAGCCTGTTACTTTGAGAAAGAAAGCTTCATTTGGTGGTATAAAATCAGAAATATTCCATATGCCATAAGGTTTTCTATCAGGATAATATTTAACAGGAATAGTCTTAAGAGAACTGCCTGAGATACTCAAAAGTTCAAGATGATCTACTCTAGCTGGGCTGGAAATTCCAGAAGTATTCAGCAGCACATAGGTAGGTATTCCTACAAGAGAAAGAATTTATCATTTATAAGTAATATGCACCCGAGGTTATCTATCAAGTAAGTTTTGTATTATAACAGCAGGTAATCAGGATCATATATATGAGTACTACAGGCTGTGCCAAAAACTGTGTCTCAGCTGTGGAGTCTTTTCTACACCAATAAAAAAAGTTTATTTATGACCAGAAAAATACAGGAAACCACAGACAATGACTTTTAAGTTTATATAATCATGTTTATATGTAGAAAATTAGAATTATGAATATTGTATATTTCTATTATATGAATATTTTAAAAGATTCATTACTTTGTATCGTCCTAGTAACTGAAGCAATAAAAATAAAAGAACAATCAGAAAAAAAGAAATTTAAAGTCACAGTAGGACTAAGCCTTCTTTTCAGCTACAAAACAATAAATCTTCTTGCATGAATAAAAATAAGATGAAAAGCACCTTTCAAATCAATAATAATTTCATCTTGGAACATATAATGCTATTTGATATCTTCAGCATTTTAACTGTACACACACATACTCTATATTTTCACCTTGACAACAGGTAAGTAAGATGCTAGTAAGAAAAGTGCCAAGATCTAAGTCAGCAGTTTTCAAAGTTTAGTATGTATAGGAATCAATGAGGTGCTTGTTAAAGTGTATATTCCTGGGACCTGGAGAAGGAAATGGCAACCCACTCCAGTATTCTTGCCTGGGAAATCTTATGGATAGGGGAGACTGACAGGCTACCATTCATGGACTTGCAAAAGAGTTGGATGTGCCTCAGTGACTAAACAACAAAACTGGGGCCTACTGTCTATAATTTTCATTCAGGAGATCTGAGGTAGGCCCCAGGAATCTTAATTTTTGATAAGCTCCCCAAATGAGTTCAATATCACTGGTCTTTGGACCATACTTGAAGAAACAATGACTATGACAGGAGTGTAATCGTATTTCAAATAAAGATGCCATGTTTCCCAATTTTACTGAAGAACTACAAAATTACAAAACCACAGTCTGAGAAGTACTTTGTACTGCAATAGCTACTATGCCAGTTGAGCTAATACACACATACAAACCTTGCACTGGTCTGCTGACTGTTTTTTTGAAGTCCAGGGTGGGCTTTCGGGAAAAACCAGCTCGAAAATCAATAGTACTGAGGCCAGTGATGCGAACAGAGTGCCTTCCAGTGCTAGACGTCTGAAAAATGTTTAATGACAAATTCCATCAGCTTAATCCAGGGTGCTGGTCACAGTAAACACTCACCAGCAAAAGAAACTGCAGAGCACTCCGTTAGACTTGATGTCCACTCATTGTGGCCTTTATCTGGGTGTTTTGAATTTAACCGTGATTCCATAACTTCAACGCAAGTTTTGTAATATATATCCAGGGGCCTGAAGCCTATACACTTGAATATTATATTGCACGCTCAGTGGTAAAAAATAGAGGGGCACAGTCATAGTGAATGGACTTGATTTACAAGATGGATATTCAACAAATGAATATTCATGAAATAAATGAATGACTAAACCTTCTCCCCTAAACATCATCCAGGTTCTATTATGGAAAATATTTCCTTTCTCTTTGCTCAGGGAAGATACAGCCAGGACAGGCACAAGAGTCAATTATCAACTAGGTTTTAGCTGACCAGCATCTTCAGCTCAGCAGTGTCCAGTCAAGGACTCAGTTAGCAAGATACAGGCATGAGTGAAAAAATAAGGTCCTCACCCTCTAAGAGCTTATGGTCAGTAAGGAAGTCAGATGGAGAAGAGAAATCTCCAATGCAATACAGTAAATGCAGTGATAGAATTACAGAAAAGGTAGAGAGAAAAGAAATACATATATTAAAGGAGCACAGACCAGGTTGTAGTTCAGTTAAAACCTCCTAAAGGAGATGGACAAGATATTGAATAGCTGAGAGCTGACGTCACCAAAATCACTGCAGATTGTGACTGTAGCCATGAAATTAAAAGACACTTACTCCTTGGAAGGAAAGTTATGACCAACCTAGATAGCATATTAAAAAGCAGAGACCTTTGCCAACAAAGGTCCGTCTAGTTAAGGCTATGGTTTTTCCAGTGGTCATGTATGGATGTGAGAGCTGGACTGTGAAGAAAGCTGAGCACCGAAGAATCGATGCTTTTGAACTGTGGTGTTGGAGAAGACTCCTGAGAGTCCCTTGGACTGCAAGGAGGTCCAACCAGTCCATTCTAAAGGAGATCAGTCCTGAGTGTTCATTGGAAGGAGTGATGCTAAAGCTGAAACTCCAATATTTTGGCCACCTCATGCGAAGAGCTGACTCATTGGAAAAGACTCTGATGCTGGGAGGATTGGGGGCAGGAGGAGAAGGGGACGGCAGAGGATGAGATGGCTGGATGGCAGCACGAACTCAACGGACTTGAGTTTGAGTGAACGCCAGGACTTCGTGATGGACAGGGAGGCGTGGTGTGCTGTGATTCATGGGGTTGCAAAGAGTCAGACACGACTGAGCAACGGAACTGAACCGAACTGAAGTCACTTCAGTCCCGTTCCATTCTTTGTGACCCCGTGGACTGAAGCCCACCCGGTTCCTCTGTTCATGGGATTCTCCAGGCAAGAATACTGGAGTGGGCTGCCATTCCCTCCTCAAGGTATAGTATTTAAATTATTAAGAGATTTAAAACTTAAAAATTCCAAACTTTGAAGAACTTTAAAACTTTTTTTTAAGGGAACATAAAGGCAAACTCTTCCTGTACAATCACTGTATATTACTCACCATTTGATGCTGATGAACATGGAGTCAACAAACTAAGTGGGGAAAAATGTTGTCTGTTAAAGTTAGCAGCTGTGGGTGCTCCTCCAAGGGGTGCCCCAGGTCCATACATTTGACCTCCTGAAAGGTTTGAGGCAAAGTTTCCCAAGTGCGTAGAGGAAGGTGTTACAGAACCATATGGCGAATCCATATTGACAATACCTACAATGTAGAAGATAAATCATAATTTATAATAGTTATTCTTAAGATATATAACTAAAAAAACCTAAAATTCCAAGAGGTATCTAATAAATGCAAATATATTTTGGATTATTAAAAAAATTTCTCCTTGCTTACTTTTTCCAGTCCAATGACTCATTATCTCCCCCTTTATTTTATAAAGATAGCTATAAAAAGGAAATTACCATGAAAAATATTTTATATTTAATTTTAATTTTGACATATTATTATTTATTATAGAATACATGGAGATTTAATATAACACTAGAATTTACATAGATTTGGTGGGCAAGGAGTTGTATCAAATTTTATCTTTAAAAAACTTATAGAAATCAATCATCAATTAAAAATAAATATTTAAAAAACAGTTAAGGGGAGGGAGGGATGAGTAGGCAAATCACAGTAGATATTTAATATACTGAAAATACTCTGGATGATAGAATTGATGGTGAATACACATCACTAGACTTTTGTTCAAATTCACAGAATGTACAGCATTACAAGAGTGAACCCTCAAGTAAACTATAGACTTTGATAAGGATATGTGAATGTGCATTCATCAACTGTAACAAAAGTACTACTCTAGAATAGGATGTTGGTAATAAAAGAGGCTATGCCTGTATAGAGGCAGATGGTATGGGAAATCGCTGTACTTTTCTCTTAATTTTGCTGTGAACTTAAGAGTGCTACTTAAAAAAAAAAAACAACCCTCAAAAAATGAAATAAAAAAGCTACAGAAAAAAAGGACTGTAGATATACTCTTGTAATAAAGAGACCTGATGACCTTAACTAAAGTGACCATGCTTTCCATAGCTAATTGAGGGACAGTCTGTCACTGAGTGTCTCCTGATATAATGTAGTGTGAGATTCAAACATTACCTATCTGATGTTCCTGCTAGAAATGTTTAACCAGAATGTAACCATGGATTGAGAAAACAGGCAAATCTGAAATGTACGATATTCTTCAAAGGATTCAATGTCGAGAGGAACAAAAGAAGGTGGTGAGATGTTTTTGACTGGAGGAGATCAAAGAGACATAATAGCCAAAAGCAATGTGTGAACCTTGATGGCTGCATCAAAAGGAGAGAAAATAGAATGTATAGGCATAAAGGATATATCTGGCATGATGGTTCTACACATTGGGTGCTATCACTGAATTAATTTTCCTTTTCTAGGGTGTAAAAATAGTGGTATAGCCGTGAAGGCAAACGTGCCTGTGTTGACCTGAATCTAATACTTTCCTCTGACGGACTCTCAAGTTAAACTTCATGGCTAACTTTGGCTCTAATCACTGTACACCCCTGAAAACTTCACTTCCCTATGACTGTGTCCTCACTTCCCTATGACTGTGTCCTTTTCCTATACTCTTCAAAAAAAAAAGTATTTCCTTTTTCTCTAAATCTTAATTTTAGTATTTTTTTTAACATTTAGTAATTTTATTCATTTCATTTTCATTGTTTTACAGTATTAGTAAAAATAATGGTCATTATAAATAAACATAAAATGGAAGTTGATGGAAAATCCCAAATCTTCCTGGTTAATTCCCCACCCCTACCTCCCTCCCCAAAACTAGTTAGTATACAGCAAATATCCTTTCACACGTTATCTTTAGGCATATATTCACTTTGTGGTGGCAGGTGGTTTAGTCGCTAAGTCGTGTCTGACTCCTGCAACCCCACGGACTGCAGCTTACCAGGCTCCTCTGTCCAGGGATTTCCCAAGCAAGAGTATTGGAGTGGATTACCATTTTCTTCTCCAAATTTTAGTCCTTCTTAACATATTTCTGACAAAATGCGGTCCACTGGAGAAGGGAATGGCAAACCACTTCAGTATTCTACCTTGAAAACCCCATGAACAGTATGAAAAGGCAAAAGATAGGACACTGAAAGATGAACTCTCCAGATCAGTAGGTGCCCAATATGCTGCTGGAGATTAGTGGAAAAATAACTCCAGAAAGAATGAAGAGATGGAGCCAAAGCAAAAACAACACCCAGTTGTGGATGTGACTGGTGACAGAAGCAAGGTCCAATGCTGTAAAGAGCAATACTGCATAGGGACCTGGTATGTTAGGTCCATGAATGAAGGCAAATTGGAACTGGTCCAACAGGAGATGGCAAGAGGGAACGTCCACATTCTAGGAATCAGCAAACAAAAATGGACTGGAATGAGTGAATTTAAATCAGATGACCATTATATCTATGACTGTGGGCAAGAATCCTTTAGAAGAAAGGGAGTAGCCATCATAGTGTTAACAAATGAATCCAAAATGCAGTACTTGGATGCAATTTCAAAAACAACAGAATGATCTCTGTTCGTTTCCAAGGCAAACCTTACAGTATATGCCCCAACCAGTAATGCTGAAAAAGCTGAAGTTGAACGGTTCTATGAAGACCTACAAGACCTTCTAGAACTAACACCCAAAAGAGATGTCCTTTTCACTACAGGGGACTGGAATGCAAAAGTAGGGAAGTCAAGAGAAACCTGAAGTAACAGGCAGATTTGGCCTTGGAGTACAGGATGAAGCAGGGCAAAGGCTAATACAATTTTGCCAAGAGAACGCACTGGTCATAGCAAATACCCTCTTCCAACAACACAAGAGAAGATTCTACACATGGACATCACAAGATGGCCAACACTGAAATCATATTGATTATATTCTTTGCAGCCAAAGATGGAGAAGCTCTATATAGTCAGCAAAAACAAGACCGGGAGCTGATTGTGGCTCAGATCATGAACTCCTTATTGCCAAATTCAGACTTAAATTGAAGAAAATAGGGAAAACCACTAGACCATTCAGGTATGACCTAAATCAAATCCCTTAGGAATATACAGTGCAAGTGAGAGATAGATTTAAGGGACTAGATCTGATACAGTGCCTGATGAACTATAGACGGAGGTTCACTGACATTGTACAGGAGACAGGGATCAAGACCATCCCCATGGAAAAGAAATGCAAAAAAGCAAAATGGCTGTCTGGGGAGGCCTTACAAATAGCTGTGAAAAGAAGAGAGGNAGGCTAATACAATTTTGCCAAGAGAACGCACTGGTCATAGCAAATACCCTCTTCCAACAACACAAGAGAAGATTCTACACATGGACATCACAAGATGGCCAACACTGAAATCATATTGATTATATTCTTTGCAGCCAAAGATGGAGAAGCTCTATATAGTCAGCAAAAACAAGACCGGGAGCTGATTGTGGCTCAGATCATGAACTCCTTATTGCCAAATTCAGACTTAAATTGAAGAAAATAGGGAAAACCACTAGACCATTCAGGTATGACCTAAATCAAATCCCTTAGGAATATACAGTGCAAGTGAGAGATAGATTTAAGGGACTAGATCTGATACAGTGCCTGATGAACTATAGACGGAGGTTCACTGACATTGTACAGGAGACAGGGATCAAGACCATCCCCAAGAAAAAGGAATGCAAAAAAGAAACTGGCTATCTGAGGAGGCCTCACAAATAACTGTGAAAAGAAGTGAAAAGCAAAGGAGAAAAGGAAAGATATACCCATTTGAATGCAGAGGGCAAATTCTGCTGGATTCATCGAAAAAGCAAGAGAGTTCCAGAAAAACATCTATTTCTGCTTTATTGAGTTTGCCAAAGCTTGTGTGGATCACAATAAACTGTGGGGAATTCTGAAAGAGAGGGGAATATTAGACTACCTGACCTGCCTTTTGAGAAATCTGTATGCAGGTCAGGAAGCAACAGTTAGAACTGGACATGGAACAACAGACTGGTTCCAAATAGGAAAAGGAGTACGTCAAGGCTGTATATTGCCACCCTGTTTATTTAACTTATATGCAGAGTACATCATGAGAAATGCTGGACTGGATGAAGCCCAAGCTGGAATCAAGATTGCCGGGAGAAATATCAATAACCTCAGATATGCAGATGACACCTCCCTTATGGCAGAAAGTGAAGAAGAAAGAACTAAAGAGCCTCTTGATGAAAATGAAAGAGGAGAGTAAAAACGTTGGCTTAAAGCTCAACATTCAGAAAACGAAGATCATGGCATCCGGTCCCATCACTTCATGGCAAATAGATGGGGAAACAGTGGCTATCTTTTGGGCTCCAAAATCACTGCATATGGTGATTGCAGCCATGAAATTGAAAGACGCTTACTCCTTAGAAGGAAAGTTATGACCAACCTAGATAGCATATTAAAAAGCAGAGACATTACTTTGTCAACAAAGATCTGTCTCGTCAAAGCTATGGTTTATCCAATAGTCATGTATGGATGTGAGAGTTGGACTGTGAAGAAAGCTGAGCACTGAAGAATTGATGTTTTTGAACTGTGGTGTTGGAGAAGACTCTTGAGAGTCCCTTGGACTGCAAGGAGATCCAACCAGTCCATCCTAAAGGAGATCAGTCCTGAGTGTTAATTGGAAGGACTGATGTTGAAGCTGAAATTCCAATACTTTGGCCACCTGATGTGAAGAGCTGACTTGTTTGAAAAGACCCTGATGCTGGAAAAGGCTGAAGGTAGGAAAAGGGGATGACAGAGGATGAGATGGTTGGATGGCATCACCAACTCAATGGACATGAGTTTGGTTAAACTCTGGGAGTTGGCGATGGACAAGGAGGTCTGGTGTCTGCAGTCATGGGGTGGTAGAGTCGGATATAACTGAGCAACTGAACTGAACATATTACCTAGATTTTACATTTTTTGAAAAGTGAAGTGTTTTCACTAAATTCCAACTTTACAAAAATTAAATAAAAAAAGCATTTCTTATTCATCTCCAAAATATGTAATTAGCTCATGCAACTCAATAGCAAACAAACACTCTGTCAAAAAAAATGGGCAAAAGATCTAAATAGACATTTCTCCAAGCAGACATACAGATGGCTAAAAAGCATATGAAAAGCTTCTCAACATCACTAATTATTAGAGAAAAACAAATCAGAACTACACGAGGTATCACCTTATACTGGTCAGAATGGCCACCATCAAAAAGCCCATAAACAATAAATGCTGGAGGAAGTGTGGATAAAAGGGTACCCTCTTACACTACCGGTAAGAATGTAAATTCATATAGCCACTATGGAGAACAGTATGGAGGTTCCTTAGAAAACTAAAAACAGAGCTACCATATGATTCCTGGTGGCTCAGAGGTAGAAGAATCTGTCTGCAATGTGGGAGACCTGGGTTCAATCCCTAGGTCGGGAAGATCTCCTGGAGAAGGAAATGGCAAGCTACTCTAGTATTCTTGCCTGGAAAATGCCATGGACAGAGGAACCTGGCAGGCTACAGTCCATGGGGTTGCAAACAGTTGGACACAACTGAGCGATTAACATACTGTATGACCCAGCAATCCCATTCCTGGGCATATACAATAATTTGAAAAGATACATTCACTTCAGTGTTACTGCAGCACTATTTACGATAGCCAGGACATGTAAGCAATCAAATGTCCATCAACAGAGGATGGATAAAGAAGATGCGGTACATATGTACAATGAACTATTACTCGGCCATAAAAACGAATGAAATAATGCCATTTGTCGTAAAATGGATGGACCTAGAATTGTCATACTGAGTGAAGTCAGACAGAGAAAGACAGATATATGATACAGTTTGTATATGGAATCCAAAAAAAGAGTATAGATAAAAAAAATTTATCTATAAAACAAAAATGAAGTTATAGATGTAGCTCTGTACATATGTAGAAAACAAAACTTATGGGTACCAAGGGGTAAGGGACAAACTGGGAGATTAGGATTGACATATATACAATACTGTATATAAAATAAATAATAAGAACCTAGTGTACAACACAGGGAACCCTACCTACTCCTCTGTAATGGCCTATATGGGGAAACAATCTTAAGAAGAGTGGATATAAAATAAAGTAAAAGTAAAAATTAAAAAAACAACAACAACAAAAAAAGAAGAGTGGATATATGTACATATATAACTAATTCATTTTGTTGTACACTTGAAACACAACATTGTAAATAAAATATATTCCAATAAAAATTTTTTAAAAAAGCATTACATTGTATTAGCATATGAAGCTTTACAATAAATTATATCGATTCTATTGTTTTAGTACTCAAGAGAAACTGCTTTTGAAAATTCACAAAAAATGTTTCAATCAACTCCCAGCAAAGAAATATTTACTGATCATGTTCATTACATTTATGTGCTAATGGGTAAACATAACAATCAGTTCCCATTAGTCCCAGAATGTCATCTCTTCAATAACACACATCAAGTTGGCAACCTTTCTGAAAAAGCATAGATAATACTTTTAGACATCAGTAGAGCATGGAAATAGAAAAAGAACATTATTGGAAAATTGTGGAGTATGAATAAAGTCTCTGGTCTAGTTAATTATACTATTCCAATATTAATTTCTTAGTTTTAATAAATATATCATGTTTATGTAAGATGTTTACATTAGGGGAAGTTGGGGTAATTATAGAACTCTTCTATAAAAAATATTTCAAAGTAAAAAGTTAAAAAAGAAAAAGCAACCACTCAAAACCAGATCTTTAGATCTTCTTTAAATATCAGCACTGCCCAATAGAACTTTTTATGTTAACAGATGTGTTCAACACCTGCACTGTGCAATATGGCAGCTACCAGCTATATCTGCTCATTAAGTAAGTACTTCAGCCTACAGACACTATGGAAAACAGGATGGAGGATCTTAAGAACTGAAAATGGAACTACCACAACGATCCTGAAATTCCACTTCTGGAAATACATTCAGAAGAAACAAAAATATTAACCTGAAAATATACCTACACTCCCATGTTCATAATAGCATTATTTATAATAGCTAAGACATGGAAAAAAACCTAAGTATCCATTCATGGATGAATGGAAAAGAAGTTGTAGCACACATACACTTTTAAAAAATATATATAGCTGAATATTCCACTGTGTGTGTGTGTGTGTGTGGCATATAAACACACACAGTGGGATATTATTCAGCCATATATATATTAAAAGAGAAGGAAATTCTGCCATTTCTGATAAAATGGATGTGCCATGAGGGCATCAAACTAAGTAAAACAAGTCAGACAGAGAAGGATAAAGTTTATATTTTCATTTATATGTAGAATTTAAAACAAACTCATTGAAAAAGATCAGATTTGTGGATATCAGAGGTGGGAAGGTTGCAGATTGAAGGTAGAGTTGACTGTAAAGTGGAAGTAAAAGAAAATTTTAAAAATATCTGGTATTTTTTATTTGAAATAAAAGCAAACTTTTGATGGCATTATCTTATTAAATTAAAATATAAGAGACTTTGTTTTTTTATTCTGAAAGAGAAAAATGTATCTGATGAAGAAATTTACTTATGGTAAATTTAAGGTAAAATCCACTGCAGTTTCTAAAAAGATTTAAAAAAATAATAATGCCATGCTAAATACACTCAATACTCACAACAGCATTTGATTTAGTAAAACAGTTTGTGCATCTGGCCCAGTCAGAGTAAAAGTACTAGAAAATAACCAGAGTTTTGCATCATCTGTATAAATGAGCAAGTGAAAAAATGTCAGAAAATACAACCTTACCTGAGGGACTTGGAGCGGGTCTCTGTAATGGTGGTCTGAAACCTGGAGCTTTAGAAGTATCAGACTGATGTAAGGGATCTGAATTTGGCAAATATGAGGATTTTCCTGATAGCATAGATTCTGGTGTTGACTGAGATGAAACAACAGATCCTCCCCAGAAGGCATGAGCAGAAGTCGGGCTATTTTCAAACAATGTGCTAAAGGGCCCAAATGGTAAGGGGGCACTGAAATTGGGAGCAATAGGTTTATTTGCTGGATGTACTGAATTTTGACAAGCACTTTGTGTACTTAAGGTCGAAGGTAGCTGGACAGAGGAGGGAACACTGTGAGGTCTTTTAATGTGATTGACACTGAGGACTGCAACAGATGAATTTTGCACTGGAGCTGGATTCTTGTGAGGGGCAGTTGTGCCATGAGGGGGTGGTCTAATAGCAGGTGGTTCCACTTTAGGAGGAGGCTGGGAGCATCCCATTTGTGTCTGAGGCATAGGGTAAGTCACTGGGGCAGTAGAAGGCACCGCCACTGGAGCAGAACTTGTGGTTGCTAAAGGAGGAACAGTCATTCTGACTTCCGGGGGAGGAACCTGAGACTGCTGAAGAGGTGGTCTTGGCTCCTGAGAAGCAGACCCCGGAGGCTGTTGCTGAGCAGAATGAACTGATGAACTCCCAGAAGAGCTGCTGCTGTTTGGAGGTCTACTGTTTGTTGTTTCTACTACTGGTGGACTACCTGCTTCCGGTTCAGAGGAAGATGCCCCTTTATTTGGAGATGCTGTTCCACAATCCAAAGGGCTGTTTCTAGAAACTCCTCCTGGCTGGGCTGGTGGTGACGGGGAAGATGGGGATGATACTGGGTAGTGTTCTTTGGCAGTAGGCATAGGATATGTGGCATTTGTGGGTGCAGTGCTGTTGTTGCTTGCTGTGGTTGTGACTGTTGTGGTGGTGGCATTGGATGTCTTCACAACTGTGACGAAAAGCTGCCTTCTAACAGAAGGTGAACTCGGACTGCCATTTGTAGATGTACCAGGCACCGTTGAAGCTGATGAACTGGTTGTAGTTGTTGGACTTGAAGTTAAAGAACCTGCTGAATTCACCTGAGAACCACTGCTATTCTGATTGCTATGGCGAGGCACCATGTGAGGCTTAGGCGAGTTAGTAGCTCTGGCAGGGCTCAAAGGCCTGACAGGAAAAGGACCCCAAGTGGATTGAGCTGGTGGAAAAGTACCTCCAAAGTGGGTCATGGGCAACCTTGGTGGACGGATCTGCTGGAAAGTCTGAGCAGCAAGCAAAGCATGTGCAAACTGTGGAGGAGGATATGCTAATGGAAGAGAAACTGGAAAACCAGGCCTCACGTTATTCACTGGATTCTTAATGGTCTTGTGAGTAGATGCAGAAGAAATTGCAGGCACAGTAAGTGCTGTGGCAGTTTGAGATGTTGATGACAGAGCTACAGTCGTCATTTTAATTCCCATTAAGGAACTGTTAGCAGCAGTGGTGGTAGGTGCTGATGACCCTATTTTGGAATTTGCTGAGGAGCTTTTCAAACGATTCTTTGGAATGAGTTCATCAATTTCTTTGTCTGGATCCTTGATCAGAGCATTGATCAACTGAGTTGCCTGTCTTGTTGATTCAGTGCCACCCCTACAAGTTGACCAAAAAAAAAAAAAAAAAATTTAGGTCCAATTTCCCCTTTTTAAGATATGTAAGGCCTAAATTCATTTGTGTGTACACTGTATATGTATGCACATATATACAGAAAATAGATAAAAAGTTAAGCAGCAAGTTTTCTATTTTTGAGGTATTTTGCAAGCAAAGATAAACTGTCCAAAACACCACTCTATTTTTCAAAGAAGAAACAAATTACTTCTTTTCAAAAAATTTAATTTCACTATTGTTTCCTCAAGCTAAGCAATCATTTTCCTACTGTGAAATACATTCTAGATAGAAAAATCACTGCACTTAAAACCCTACATAATCCATATTGTTATCATTAAGTTAAACAATTGATCAATATTGAAGACAGTATGATTAAGCAAGAACAATAATATCACTGAGTAAGAAAGTCTTTTATTTTAAATTCAGGTATGTAAAATGACTCTATTTACAGCATATTTACTACTGGTTTCTTTATAAGTAGAGTGATTATTGTAACTATTTTGGACAGATGTCTCAAAATGAGAGAAGAATCCTGATAACCCAGTCTTCAATGTTTAGGAATATATGTGACTGACAGGAAAACCTTATGGAAACCCTGAGGTAGAAATTACTCATAAAGGGTTTCTGCTTTCCCTCTTCTCTGGATAAGGCAAGTGTGACCACACCTACCCGAGAAAAGGCATAAAAAAGAAGAGGAGGATAAATATAAAACAGAGTGAGTTAACTGCCTTCTTCCTGTTGAGGCAAGTTATTAAACAACAGCCCCTCTATTATTAAGAAGGGCACCAGTCTATCACAAGCAAATTTATGATTTCTTACAATATCATCTTTAAGGCTATTACAGCTTAGAAATACTCAAATATTCAATTCAAAACAAGTATCTACTTTAGATTTAAATCTATTACTGAGCTCATAGTCTAAGTATACAATCTGAGAATAATAAATCTCAAATGCTAATTTAAGAGAAAGATGGAAAACTACTAAAATGTGTTAGAAATCCATTCCTTCTTAAAAATTCTCAGAATAAGTTTTAAGAATGCCTTATTAAATGTTTATATAAGGAAAAATTATTTAAATCTTTGTCATACACACAAAAAAGAAAAATTCTTTTAAATTCCTTTGAAATACTTCATAAGAACATATAAATTAGGAAAACAAATTTTAATAAGAGTTATTCTCTCCCACACGAATCAAATTCTCATTTAAAAGTATGCTATTAAATACAAAGTTCCATTGAAAACTCTAATGCTTATCTATAATTTTTAAGCTCTAGTGCAATAAATACAAAGGGAAAAAAAATAAAAGACAAAATTTTGCCTTATAGTTATTATCCGGTCTCCCGTCTTGTCTTTCTGCTTATCAATATCTATGTGTGCACCAGTGAACTCCCGAATCGCATTAATATTACAGCCTCCTCTTCCAATCACTCTGGATATCACAGTTGATGGAACAGATACTTTCTTTGACCTGTTTAATGGTTAGAAAAATAAATTAAAATAAATCATAAATATCAGTGGTTGTAATTAAGATAGTTATACTAAAATATGTTTCTATAAATGCAGAACATTGTTGAATAAGCCTCTTCTACCTAGTCTCATCCTAAATGATACAAGGCAACTGAGAGCCACAGAAAAAAAGAGAGAGTAAGTTTCTCATATCATTACCAAAAACTGTTTGCTTTTTTGACTTTTATCCTTCATCATGATCTATAAAGCACATCCATGTAGACATACACTGTATAAATGCAACTACTAAGGTCCGTCTAGTCAAGGCTATGGTTTTTCCTGTGGTCATGTATGGATGTGAGAGTTGGACTGTGAAGAAGGCTGAGCGCCGAAAAAAAAAAAAAAAAAAAATTTAGGTCCAATTTCCCCTTTTTAAGATATGTAAGGCCTAAATTCATTTGTGTGTACACTGTATATGTATGCACATATATACAGAAAATAGATAAAAAGTTAAGCAGCAAGTTTTCTATTTTTGAGGTATTTTGCAAGCAAAGATAAACTGTCCAAAACACCACTCTATTTTTCAAAGGAGAAACAAATTACTTCTTTTCAAAAAATTTAATTTCACTATTGTTTCCTCAAGCTAAGCAATCATTTTCCTACTGTGAAATACATTCTAGATAGAAAAATCACTGCACTTAAAACCCTACATAATCCATATTGTTATCATTAAGTTAAACAATTGATCAATATTGAAGACAGTATGATTAAGCAAGAACAATAATATCACTGAGTAAGAAAACAGTCTTTTATTTTAAATTCAGGTATGTAAAATGACTCTATTTACAGCATATTTACTACTGGTTTCTTTATAAGTAGAGTGATTATTGTAACTATTTTGGACAGATGTCTCAAAATGAGAGAAGAATCCTGATAACCCAGTCTTCAATGTTTAGGAATATATGTGACTGACAGGAAAACCTTATGGAAACCCTGAGGTAGAAATTACTCATAAAGGGTTTCTGCTTTCCCTCTTCTCTGGATAAGGCAAGTGTGACCACACCTACCCGAGAAAAGGCATAAAAAAGAAGAGGAGGATAAATATAAAACAGAGTGAGTTAACTGCCTTCTTCCTGTTGAGGCAAGTTATTAAACAACAGCCCCTCTATTATTAAGAAGGGCACCAGTCTATCACAAGCAAATTTATGATTTCTTACAATATCATCTTTAAGGCTATTACAGCTTAGAAATACTCAAATATTCAATTCAAAACAAGTATCTACTTTAGATTTAAATCTATTACTGAGCTCATAGTCTAAGTATACAATCTGAGAATAATAAATCTCAAATGCTAATTTAAGAGAAAGATGGAAAACTACTAAAATGTGTTAGAAATCCATTCCTTCTTAAAAATTCTCAGAATAAGTTTTAAGAATGCCTTATTAAATGTTTATATAAGGAAAAATTATTTAAATCTTTGTCATACACACAAAAAAGAAAAATTCTTTTAAATTCCTTTGAAATACTTCATAAGAACATATAAATTAGGAAAACAAATTTTAATAAGAGTTATTCTCTCCCACACGAATCAAATTCTCATTTAAAAGTATGCTATTAAATACAAAGTTCCATTGAAAACTCTAATGCTTATCTATAATTTTTAAGCTCTAGTGCAATAAATACAAAGGGAAAAAAAATAAAAGACAAAATTTTGCCTTATAGTTATTATCCGGTCTCCCGTCTTGTCTTTCTGCTTATCAATATCTATGTGTGCACCAGTGAACTCCCGAATCGCATTAATATTACAGCCTCCTCTTCCAATCACTCTGGATATCACAGTTGATGGAACAGATACTTTCTTTGACCTGTTTAATGGTTAGAAAAATAAATTAAAATAAATCATAAATATCAGTGGTTGTAATTAAGATAGTTATACTAAAATATGTTTCTATAAATGCAGAACATTGTTGAATAAGCCTCTTCTACCTAGTCTCATCCTAAATGATACAAGGCAACTGAGAGCCACAGAAAAAAAGAGAGAGTAAGTTTCTCATATCATTACCAAAAACTGTTTGCTTTTTTGACTTTTATCCTTCATCATGATCTATAAAGCACATCCATGTAGACATACACTGTATAAATGCAACTACTAAGGTCCGTCTAGTCAAGGCTATGGTTTTTCCTGTGGTCATGTATGGATGTGAGAGTTGGACTGTGAAGAAGGCTGAGCGCCGAAGAATTGATGCTTCTCAACTGTGGTGTTGGAGAAGACTCGAGAGTCCCTTGGACTGCAAGGAGATCCAACCAGTCCATTCTGAAGGAGATCAGCCCTGGGATTTCTTTGGAAGGAATGATGCTGAAGCTGAAACTCCAGTACTTTGGCCACCTCATGTGAAGAGTTGACTCATTGGAAAAGACTCTGATGTTGGGAGGGATTGGGGGCAGGAGGAGAAGGGGACGACCGAGCATGAGATGGCTGGATGGCATCACTGACTCGAAGGACACGAGTCTGAGTGAACTCCGGGAGTTGGTGGTGGACAGGGAGGCCTGGTGTGCTGCGATTCATGGGGTGGCAAAGAGTCGGACATGACTGAGTGACTGAACTGAACTGAATAGCAAATAAGACAGACAGGTTCCCACCCACACATATTGACTATGTAGAAACCAAGTAAGAAAATTATAACATGATGTACTAAGTGCTCTAACAGGGTATCATAAAGACACACTGATAGGGGTGTCTAATCTAGCCCAAGGAGTTAAGAAAGGTTTCTTGTGAGTGCCTTTAGGTGTCTGACTTACATTCTTGTTTTCATTAACCAATATATATAACTGAAAGGATGATACTAAAAATTCATGTTTTCCTGCATTCTTCTAGAGGCCTTCAAATGATTATCCACAAATATGGACACTTGCTAAGGTATGTTTAGTTGTGTGACGAAACAGAAAACCCTGTTGGAATTCCAAAAAGCAAAACCCACCTAACACAAAATTAGTCAGATTCAGCAAAGGTAGATATAAATTTCTTACAAGTCTAAACTAAAGAATACTTCTAAAGAAAAACAGTATAACTCTCAATAAAAAGAATGAGCCAATTATGCTTCCATGAATAAGTAAATTATTTATTCACAATAGATTAAATATTAAATTAGAATTTTTTTAAACGGTAGTGTTTAAAAACCTTGCCTCTCTGCCCTTTTATAACTAAGTCACCTGATAATTCCTTTTCCCTTAAAGAACATGACTCAGGGATCATTATTTTAAATTAGTTAAGAATTTGTTTGTATCCTATAATATGAAATACATGCAGGACTTCCCTTGGTGGTCTAGTGTTTGGGAATCTGCCTTCCAAAGGAGGGGATGAAAATTTGATCCCTGGTTGGGGAACTAAGATCCCACATGCCCTGGGGCAACTAAGCCCAGGCACCCATAACTAGAGAGCCTGAGTGCTCCAGAGTCTGTTTGCTGTAACAAGTGAAGCCCACAAACCCCAAGAGGAGACCAAGTGCTGCAACTGGAGATGCCCACAACAGCACTGAAGACCCGGTGCAGCCAAAAATAAATAAATAAAACTGCATGCACAAAATGGAATTATCTTACTTTTTATATGAGAGCATGGAAAATGGGCTGAGTCCCAGTCCATGGGGTTGCAAAGAGTCGGACATGGCCGAGCAACTAACAATGAGAATGAACTCTGGTGTTAGGATTTTAATGAGTTCAATAGCCGTGTGACAGACAGATGGAGGTTGAGGGGAAGTCTTGGCCGAAAACAGGAAAAGAAATGTACATTATACTTTTTTTGGATCATATCCTTTCTTAGTAGGTGCTATCTTACCACCTTTCAGTTTCTGGGATACTGTTTTACTTTTTAACACATTATTTTAAAAATCCCAAGCAAAATACAGTAAAATATTTTAGTTCTAAAACTCTTAAAGTAAAAATATTACATGATTTGAAGATAAGAATAGTTTAAAATCAATATTTATTTACTCTCCAAATAGTTATAAGCATGTGGTAGACACTACCTACTGGGCTTCAAGGTTACAAGAAGAATAAGACAATCTATCACCTTAAAGAAATTAGTTCACTACCAAAAGCCAGTATCTATGCAGGTGAAGCAGACACACAATGACCTAACTTTTAATGTAGAATCTCCCAGTTTTGAAAGTATTAACATATACTTTTTTCCATATAAAACATAGCATAGGTCGTCTCCATTGGCAGACCCGGGCCACTAGTTTGATTGCAGCATTTGGAACAGTTAGGGGAATTTAATCACAAGGTAGACTATACTTCTCTGTGAAATACAGCACAGATAAAAAGAATGGGAAAAACAAATAAATAATCAATTACCTCCTTACAACCTCTTTCCATCCTTCTTCCCTCTTCTGTCCACGCTTGGGACTTGCTACTGTTAATTTCCCATTTGGAGAGGAAAGGGGAGACGGACCAGATTTTGTGGAAGTGGAGAGAGAATTACTGGTCACTTCACTGATAGTCTCTGACAATCTTTAACAAGGAGGAAAAACACATTAAATATAGAACAGATGAAGAATTTTTTAATAACAGCAAACTAACACATGATTTTATTCTTTATTTTTTGAATATTATGAATAAATGAGAAATTTATTTTTCATTTTCCAATACTGGGCATAATATGAAGGGGCAATTTTAAGAAGATATTATCTAGAGGTCAAATATAGCAGAACTGAAATACAATAACAATCTCTGAAAAACCACAACCGATACTTGTCATGGGTTAACAATCCAAATGAAGAAATTACATAGTAATTCTTTAATTTAAAGAACTGTGCCTTCTTTAAGAACAAGGACAAACACTTTGTTTTTTTCATTTGACTGCTTTACTAAAAAATTCAACAACAAAGTGTTTCATAACGATACTGTAAATTGTGAAAATAAAAACTGAAGCTCACTTTATTGAAGTCTTGCCAGAAACAGATTTTCTCTCCTCCTTTGGAAATGTAACCAGAACTAACAATCCAAATGAAGAAATTATATAGTAATTCTTTAATTTAAAGAACTGTGCCTTCTTTAAGAACAAGGACAAACACTTACTTTGTTTTTTCATTTGACTGCTTTACTAAAAAATTCAACAACAAAGTGTTTCATAACGATACTGTAAATTGTAAAAATAAAAATTGAAGCTCACTTTATTGAAGTCTTGCCAGAAACAGATTTTCTCTCCTCCTTTGGAAATGTAACCAGAACTGATGGCTGTTTCTTGCTGGTCACAGTGGTAGTGACCACGGCAGGTGAATGATTGTCACTCTTTCGGCTGCTGTTGCTGTTACTACTTTCATCACTGCAACTGGAAATTCTCATGTTATCACTATCTCCACTCTCGCTGGTACTGCTGCTCTTGGACTCTCCGTTCACCTTCTCTGGCTGACTGTATGAGATTGGTAGTGGATCATCAAATATAATTTGAACGTTTTCCGGAGTAATTTTATTTTTCCTGTTTTTCCTCTTTGAACTGGTTGTAGTTATGGTATTATTTCTTTTACCATGGGAACCTGCCAAAGTGGTCCAGGTTGCAGATATACCTATGGTAGTAGTGGTTGTGGCACTTGGAGGCTCTGTCAAGACTTCAGGCTCATCTGTAGAAGCAGTAATACTGAATTAGCAAGTTCTAGTGTTCTTGCCATATATTTAGCTTTAAGCACTTGACAAAAATAAACCAAGAGGCTACTTTACTACTACTTTTAGATATAAAGTCATCAGTCACTCCATCATTCACTAGTAATGAGATGGATATGATTTATCTATTCTCTCTGTTCCTAGTTAGTTAACAACATATACCAGGAAGTTATAAAAAAATATTTCAGGGGACCTTCTTGATAGTCCAGTGGCTAAGACACTACACTCTCAATGCAGGGGACCCACGTTTGATTCTTGGTCAGGGAACTAAATCCATCATGCCACAGATAAAATCTTACGTACTGCAAGTAAAGACCCTACATGCCGCAACTAAAAAAGGATCCTGTGTTCTGCAACTAAGACCTGATGCAAACAAATACATAAACATTTTTTTAAAAATTTGGAATTATTTTGGGAATGAATATGTACTATATATTACATATTATTAATAATTATTAAATTTCTCAAGTGTAATAATGTTATTGTCATTACATAAAACAATGTTCTTTTTTCGGAAATACTGCTCAAGTATTTAGGGGTAATTCTGTATGATGTGTGCAATATATATAAGACTATTCAAAACAAAAAGAGGAAAAATATAAATGTGCCACAATGTTATATGAATCTAGGTGACTTGCAGGTATTCATCATACTAACTCTTAAAATTTTCTGTAGCCTGAAATTTTTCAAAATAAAAGACTGGAGGAGAGGGAAATACACACATACACACCATACATATTTGGTGGTTTAATGACAGTGGTTCTTTCTAACAATATCCTTACCTCAAATGATTTTTAGTTAGAAATTAATTAAAATTAATTTCCTCATTTAAGAAAAATGTGAACATGGTCTTAACTATAGATGAAATCATGGAAGTACTGATAATTTTTTTTTATGATTTTATGTATTTATTCCAGGTGCAATGTCAGACACCTGTAATTTATTTTCAGATAGCTTAGGGAAAAAAAATATGTATATATACTTAGAGAAAAGGATAAAGCAAATATAGTAAAATGTTCGTTTTTAAATTAGGTGAAGGGTATTCAGGTGTTTCACTCTTTCAGCTTGTGTGTAGGTTTGGAATTGTTTACAATAGAATGAAGTCAATAAATAAAAAGAGCATATAAATACTTTAGGGTTTAATAACGTAAAAGATCTACTGTTATCTTGACTTATTGATATTTAATGTTATCTTAAGTTATTTATATTTAATGAAATATAATTTTGAATAGAAAGCATTATATGAAAGAAATTAGACGATTTAGAGAAAATACCTTCAACTTTATGCTTTTCTTTTTCTTGAGCAGCTTGGAGTTCAAAATTTTCTTTATTTTTGGCTTCAATTTCTTCTAGTTTTCTTCTTTGTTCTTCCTTTTTCTTTCGTCTCTTCTCCTTTCTCTTTTCTCGTTTGGCAGCCAAAGCCAGCCTTCGACTTTCTTCCCTTAACTGTTAAAGAATCAATAGAACAGAATTATAACACTGGAATTTTCGTTGGAAAAATGTTGTCACATAATGTCATTCATCATAAAGGTACTGGGATACCATAAAACTCAAAGTTATTTTAGTTCAACTCACTGATCAAAATCATACTCAAATCACTATAAAGAGAAGATAATCTTTTTAAATGTCAAGATCAAATTAATGATAAAAAACAACCTAATTTCAAAATGGATGATTGATAAAGATATATATAACTCCATAGTCACTGAGGAAATGTAAATTATAAGAGGTATCAGATAGCAAAAGTTTGGGAAAATGAATTCTTTCCTACAGTGCCACTGGTATAAATATTAGAGTTTTTGGAAAGGTAATTTGAAAGCCGCCTATGAAAATTACAAACTGCTTATCCTAAGAATATATTCTATAAAATGTCTATCTCGAGTAGAAAAATATAGGTTTAATACTTTCCACTGCAAAGGTTGATTACTATGGTAGTAAAAGGAAACAGGTAAATTCATGTGGTGAGATCCAGGGTGGGGATAAATTAACAACAGTATACATTTACAGAACACTGAGCTGTGCTCACATGCTCAGTTAGGTTGGACTCTTTGCAACCCCATGGGCTGTAGCCCACCAGGCTAGATATACTGGAGTGGATTGCCATTTTCACCTCCAGAGAATCTTCTTGACCCAGAGAGCGAATCCACCTCTCCTGCATCTCCTACACTGGCAGGCAAATTCTTTACTACTGGTGCCACCTGGGAAGCTATTTATATATTTTATGTGCATTTTAAATATATGTCAAAACAATGATACTCAGTTTATGGAAAATGTCACAATAGCCTAACTAATGAAACCAGTGCTTAGAGATAACCTTATATGCCAAATCAGATTTAAGTTTCTTGAGAAAAAGTCTGAGTTCATTTTTTTAGTCTCCAGCCTTTGTTAGTCACTCCTCTTCCCTTTTGAAATAATCCCTGTTCAGGGTGACTAAAAGGTTTTGCCACCTTGAAAGTTTTCACATCGGGAGGCAATGTACCATAATTATATTTTCTTGGGTAAGAGATTAAGATTTTTGGTTTTGGAAAGATAAATAATTAAGGAGAATCTATAGAAAATCAGATACTTTCTCAAGCAGATGGATTTCAGGGAAGAACACAAATGGAAACTGGAGATATAGCATTTGTTTGCATAGTATCTGCCCCCTAGAAACTTTTGTGATCTTCCAAAAGTACCCAAGTTTCCTCTCAGTTCAGGTCAGTTCAGTCGCTCTGTTGTGTCTGACTCTTTGCGACTCCATGGACTGCAGCATGCCAGGCTTCCCTGTCCATCATGAACTCCCAGAGCATGCTCAAACTCATGTCCATCTAGTCAGTGATGCCATCCAACCATCTCATCCTCTGATGTCCTCTTCTCCTCCTGCCTTCAATCTTTCCTAGCATCAGGGTCACTTCTTTGCATCAGGTGGCCAAAGTATTGGAGCTACAGCTTCAGCAACAGTCCTTCCAATGAATATTCAGGACTGATTTCCTTTAGGACTGACTGGTTGGATCTCCTTGCAGTCCAAGGGACTCTCAAGTCTTCTCCAACATCACAGTTCAAAAGCATCAATTCTTTGGGGCTCAGCTTTCTTTATAGTCCAACTCTCACAACCATACATGAATACTGGAAAAACAATAGCTTTGACTAGATGGACCTTTGGTGGCAAAGAAATGTCTCTGCTTTTTAATATGCAGTCTAGGTGGGCCATAGCTTTTCTTCCAAGGAGCAAGCTCTTTCAATTTCATGGCTGCAGTCATCATCTGCAGTGATTTTGGAGCCCAAGAAAATAAAGTCTCTCACTGTTTCCATTGTTTCCCCATCTATTTGCCATGAAGTGATGGGACTGGATGCCATGATCTTAGTTTTTTGAATCTTGAGTTTTAAGCCAGCTTTTTCATTCTCCTCTCTCACTTTCATCAAGAGGCTCTTTAGTTCTTCTTCCATTTCTGCCATAAGGGTGGTATCATCTGCATATCTGAGGTTACTGATATTTCTCCTGGCAATCTTGATTCCAACTTGTGTTTCATCCACCCCAGCATTTCACATGATGTACTTTGCATGTAAGTTAAACATGCAGGGTGACAATATACAGTCTTAATGTACTCCTTTCCCATTCTGGAACCAGTCTGTTGTTCCATGTCTGGTATTAACTGTTGCTTCTTGAACTGCACAAAGATTTCTCAGGAGGCAGGTAAGGTGGTCTGATATTCCCATCTCTTCCAGAATTTTCCAGTTTGTTGTAATCTACACAGTCAAAGGCTTTGGCGTAATCAATATTGCAGAAGTAGATGTTTTTCTGGAATTCTCTTGCTTTTTCTGATCCAACGGATGTTAGCAACTTGATCTCTGGTTCCTCTGCCTTTTCTAAATCCATCTTGAAGTTCACAGTTCACATACTGTTGAAGCCTGGCTTGGAGAATTTGAGCATTATTTTACTAGCATGTGAGATGAGTGCAATTGTGTGGTAGTTTGCACATTCTTTGGCATGTTTATGTAAGCTAGTTTGATTGAGAATAGTAGGAAATCCCTTTCAGATAGCATATCAGTGGTCTTGATTACCTAAGGTCCCACAGGGCATTTTAAAGACTTTTATCTTTTACTCTGCTGGAAATGACACTGTAGTTGTTCTTGTTGTTCAGTTGCTCAGTCATGTCTAACTCTTTGTGACCAGAAGGACTGAAGCATACCAGGCTTCCCTGTCCTTCACTGTCCCCGGAAATGTTGCAAACTTATGTCCATTGAGTTGATAATGCTATCCAACCATCACATCCTCTGTGGCCTCCTACTCTTCTGCCCTCAATCTTCCCCAGCATCAGGCTCTTTTCCAAAGAGCTGGTTCTTTGAATCAGGTGGCCAAAGCATTGGACTTTCAGCTTCAGTATCAGTCCTTCCAATGAATATTCAGGACTGATTTCCTTTAGGATTGAGTGGTTTGATCTCCTTGCTGTCCAAAGGATTCTCATGAGTCTTCTTGAGCACCACAATCCAAAAGCATCAATTCTTTGGTGCTCAGCCTTCTTAATGTCCAGTTCTCACATCTGTACATGACAACTGGAAAAACCATGGTTTAGACTATATGGACCTCTGTCGGAAAAGTGATGTCCCTGATTTTCAGTATGTTGTCTAGGCTGTCACAGCTTTTGTTTCAAGGAGCAAGCATCTTTTAATTCATGACTGGAGTCACCATCTGCAGGTGATGTTGGAGCCCAAGAAAAGAAAGTCTGTCACTGTTTCTATTGTTTCCCCATCTTATCTTCCATGAAGTGATGGGACCAGATGCCATGATCTTAAGGTTTTTGCACCTTGAGTTTTAAGCCAGCTTTTCCACTCTCCTCTTTCAACTTCACTAAGAGGCTCTTTGGTTCCTCTTGGCTTTCTGCCATTAGGGTGGTGTCATCTGCATATCTGAGGTTACTGATACTGCTTCTAGCAATCTTGATTCCAGTTTGTGATTCATCCAACCTGGCATTTTGCATGATGTACTCTGCATACAAGTTAAATAGGCAGGGTAACAATACGCAGCCTTGAGGTACTCCTTTATCAGTTTTGAACCATTCCATACCAGTCCATTGTTCCATGTCTGGTTCTAACTTGCTTCTTGACATGTGTACAGATTTCTCAGGAGACAGGTAAGGTGGCCTGGTATTCCCATCTCTTTAAGAACTTTCCACAGTATTTTGTGGTTCACACAGTCAAAGGTTTTACTGTATTAATGAAGCAGAAGTAGATGTTTTTCTGGAACTTTCTCGGTTTTTCTATGATCCAACAGATGGTGGCTTTCTGATCTCTAGTTCCTCAGCTTTTCTAAATCCAGCTTGTATACCTGGAAGTTCTTGGTTCACATATTGTTGAAGCCTAGGCTGAAGGATTTTGAGCATTACCTTGCTAGCATGTGAGATGAGCACAATTGTGTGGCAGTTTCAACAATTTCACAATTGTGTGGTAGTTTCTTTGGCATTGCCCTTCTTTAGGATAGAAAGTGAAAACCTTTTCCAGCCCCCTGGCTACTGGTGAGTTTTCCAGATTTGCTGTTATGAGTGCAGAACTTTAATAGCATTATAGTTTAGGATTTGAAACAGCTCAGCTGAAATTCCATCACCTCCACTAGCTTTATCTGTAGTAATGCTTCCTAAGGCCAACTTGAGTTGACACTACAGGATGTCTGGCATTAGGTGAGTGACCACACCATTGTGGTTATCTGGGTCATTAAGATCTTTTTTGTACAGTTTGTCTGTATATTCTTGCCACCTCTGTTTATCTGCATTATTCAGTTAAGAAGGCTTTCTTTCTTTTCTCTCCTTGCTGTTCTTCAGAACTCTGCATTCAGTTGGATATATCTTTCACTTTTGCCTTTCGCTTCTCTTAAAAAATATCTAGATATATTTTTTGGTTCTACTGGGTCTTAGCTGTGGCATGTGGAATCTAGTTCCCTAACCAGGAATCAAACCCAGGCCCCCTGCATTGGGAGCTCAGAGCCTTAGACACTGGGCCACCAGAGAAGTCTCTTGCTTCTCTTCTCTCAGTTATTTGTTAAGACCTCCTCAGACAACAATTCTGCCTTGTTGCATTTTTTTTTTCCCTTGGGGATGGTTTTTGTCACCATCTCCTGTACAGTGTTACAAACCTGCATCCATAGTTCTTCAGGCCCTCTAACAGATCTAATCACTCGAATCTATTTGTCTCATCCACTGTATAATCATCGGTTCAGTTCAGTTTAGTTGCTCAGTCGTGTCTGACTCTTTGCGACCTCATGAATCACAGCACGCCAGGCCTCCCTGTCCATCACCAAGTCCCGGAGTTCACTCAAACTCCCGTCCATCGAGTTGGTGATGCCATCCAGCCATCTCATCCTCTGTTGTCCCCTTCTCCTCCTGCCCCCAATCCCTCCCAGCATCAGTCTTTTACAATGAGCCAACTCTTTGCATGAGGTGGCCAAAGTACTGGAGTTTCAGCTTCAGCATCATTCTCTCCAAAGAAATCCCAGGGCTGATCTCCTTTAGAATGGACTGGTTGGATCTCCTTGCAGTCCAAGGGACTCTCGAGAGTCTTCTCCAACACCACAGTTGAGAAGCATCAATTCTTCGGTGCTCAGCCTTCTTCACAGTCCAATTCTCACATCCACACATGACCACTGGAAAAACCATAGTCTTGACTAGACGGACCTTTGTTGGCAAAGTAATGTCTCTGCTTTTGAATATGCTATCTAGGTTGGTCATAACTTTCCTTCCAAGGAGTAAGCGTCTTTTAATTTTATGGCTGCAGTCATCTACAGTGAATCATAAGGGACTTGATTTAGGTTATACCTGAATGGCCTAGTGGTTTTCCCTACTTTCTTCAATTTAAGTCTGAATTTGGCAATAAGGAGTTCATGATCTGAGCCACACTCAGCTCCGAATCTTGTTTTCACTGACTGTATAGAGTTTTTCTAACTTTGGCTGCAAAGAATATAACCAGTCTGATTTTGGTATTGACCATCTGGTGATGTCCATATATATAGTCGTCTCTTGTGTTTCTGGAAAAGGATGTTTGCCACGGCCAGTGTGTTCTCTTGGCAAAACTCCATTAGTCTTTGCCCTGCTTCATTTTGTACTCCACAGCCAAACTTGCCTGTTACTCCAGGTATCTCTTGACTTCCTGCTTTTACCTTCCAGTTTCCCATGATGAAAAGGACATCTTTTTTGTGGTGTTACTTCTGGAAGGCCTTGTAGGTCTTGAAAGAACCAGTCAACTTCAGCTTCTTCAGCATTAGTGGTTAGGGTGTAGACTTAGATTACTGTGATGTTGAATGGTTTGCCTTGGAAACAAACTGAGATCCTTCTGTCATTTTTGAGATTGCATCCAAGTACTACATCACAGACTCCTGTTGACTATGAGGGCAACTCCATTTCTTCTAAGGCATTCTTGCCACAGTAGTAGATATAATGGTCATCTGAATTAAATTCACCCATTTCCATCCATTTTTAGTTCACTGATTCACTCTTGCCATCTCCTGTTAGACCACATCCTATTTACCTTGATTAATGAACATAACATTCTATGTTCCTATACAATACTCCTCTTTACACCATCAGACTTTACTTTCACCACCAGACACATCCCACAGGGCGTTTTAAAAACTTTTATCTTTTACTCTGAGTGAAATGGTACTGTAGGGTTCTGGACAAAAGAGTGGTCTGGTCTAAGTGATACAAGATGATCACTTTAAGTGTTAAACAGAGAACAAATTGCAGAGCAGTGATGGAATCAGGGAGATTAGTTAAATGATTACTATGGAAATAAAGGTAAGTGATGATATTAGTGACTTGAACCAGAGTGAGAAGTGATAAATAGTGACTAGGGTTTCAGATAGAGATCCAAAGCAAAGGTCACTCGATCTTGCAACAGAGTGGAGAAAAATCAAAGAATCATATCAAGATTTTTAGCCTAAGCAGTTATACAGTTGTTTGGAGTAGGCAAAGATCAGGAGTTCATATCTGGACATTAAGTATGAGATGTTTAATTGGGTTTCCACAAGGACATGTTGAGTAGCTAGCTGGATATGAGAGACTAGAGTGTAGGGAAGAGGTCTAGGCTAAAGATATAGATTTTGGATCAGCTATTATATAAAGGTAAGAAGCAGGATGAGATGATCAATGGATAAAGAAGATCTGTAAAAAGCTAAATGGCTTAGCAACTAAGAGGAGAGATGAGGAGGACCCAGAGACACAGAAGGAATACTGAGAAAGATTAAGAGAAAAACCAAGAGTGTGTAATGTAATGGAGGCCAAGTAAAGAGAGTATATCACGTGTTACTAGGTTTAGTAAGATAAGGATAGAGAAGTAACCATTGGATTTAGCTACATGAGAGTCCCTGGAGACCATAAAAACATAGTTTTGGTAGAGCTGAGGGAGGGACAACCTAGCAGGAATAGATTCAAGAAAAAAAGAACTGGAAATTACCAAAGTAGACAAGGAGTTCTGCTGCAAATGGGAGCAAAGAAATGGGCTTGCAGCCAAAGAAACAGGGGCAGGGGAAAGGTACTGGAAAAATCAAAAGCTTTCTTAAGACTGGATAAAGAAATGTGCATGACGATGAGGATGATTCAGGAAAGAGAGCAAAATGATATAGAAGAAAAGAGAATTGCTACAACAATGTGTTTGAGTAAACCAAAGCAGACAGAAAATATGATCTAGCTCACAACTGGAGGGATTGGTTCCAACAAGTTTATCCAGTAACTAGTAGGAAGTATATGGGTACAGGGGTTTGTGAGTTGGGAAGACAGAGTTGGGGGAAGTCTCTGGCAGTTTTCTTCTGGTGCTTCAGTTTTCTCACTGATTGGAGTAGGATGCAAGATCATCAACTGAGGTTGAAAAAGAGTATATACTAGATGTCACAGGATAAAGGAGAAAGAAGCAACGGTCTAGATGAGTGGCAGAATAAACTAGGGAAATATATAGTATGACTACTGAGCAGCATTAAAGGGTTCACTGTCACACATTTAAAGTAAAATTAGTCATCAAGATTGATGCTTTTTTCCCCCCTCTTAGAAACTTACAGTTACTAGGCTTGAGGTAAGAATAAGGAGAAAGAAGAGTCAGGCCAGTGAAGGGTGGCATTATAAATGGATCCAACTATTTACTGGTAGACAGAATGTTTTTGGGATTGTTGGAGGCAGCTTTACTCTAGAAAGAGTAAAGCTGAAAAGAGGTGATAATCAGAGAATGAAATGTATAAAACTGTGATTGTGAGGGCATATGAATCAGTTCAGTAGTGGCAAAAAAAACAAACAAACAAAAAAGAAAACATCCATTAGAAATATTTTAAAAACATACCCTACATAATTCCCTAAAAGCTTAATGAATGTTTACAAAGGGGAGAAATAAGAAGCGATAAAGTACAGGGGTAAAAACATTAAAAATGCAGACCAATAACATCCACCATGGATTCTAATAGCCCAAAACATAATCTAGCTGTTAATGTCCTAAGAGATCAAGCAACTAACTGCAAGTATGCCAAAGTTAGACCAGAGGAACTGCTCCAGAGCATGAACCCTTGCACATAGTAAACAGTCAGTGAATCAAATGTTTACTGCGTAAGGATAAGGGAATCTGATAAATATAACAAGCAGTATTGAGCAGCAATGTTCATAAACCTACTAACCAACATTTTCAAATTAGAAAGGTTGATCAAAGTAATAAGTTATCCATGTGGAACATCCACAAGCAATAAGTTATCCAGTAATTTTCTGGAGTCTTTAGGGTTTTCTATGTAGAGGATCATGTTATCTGCAAACAGTGAGAGTTTTACTTCTTC
>SJYX01020341.1:112695-124100 GCA_006410675.1 Oreotragus oreotragus
ATTTGAATCAGTTCTAATGAGGTGGATGAAACTGGACCCTATTATACAGAGTGAAGTAAGCCAGAAAGAAAAACACTAATACAGTATACTAATGCATATATATGGAATTTAGAAATATGGTAATGATAACCCTGTATGCGAGACAGCAAAAGAGACACAGATGTACAGAACAGTCTTTTGGACTCTGTGGGAGAGGAAGAGGGTGGGATGATTTGGGAGAATGGCATTGAAACATGTATAATATCATATATGAAACGAATCTCCAGTCCAGGTTCGATGCATGATACTGGATGCTTGGGGCTGGTGCACTGGGACGACCCAGAGGGATGGCACGGGGAAGGAGGAGGGAGAAAGGTTCAGGATGGGGAACGTGTGTATACCTGTGGCGGATTCATGTTGATGTATGACAAAACCAATACAATATTGTAAAGTAATTAACCTCCAATTAAAATAAATTTATATTTTAAAAAAAGTTATCCATGTAGAACATCCAAGTTAAACTAGATAAGACCAACTTCATTGATGTTTCTAAATCAGAAATGGTGGAGCCAGAACGTACCGAGTCTCAAATGGCAAAAAGGTGTGTTTTTCCAGATGTAAATCATAAGCAAAAAATTGTGAACCAAACCCAAACACATGTCAATCTGATAATCTGCCAAATACACTAGAAAGAAGCTGCAGTTCAAGCAGAATAGTTTCCTCCATAATCTAAAATTCTATCTATATACCACCCTCATTCAAAACTGCTTATAAAGTATCAATGCATGTGGAATAATTTACATCTAATTAATTTATGATTAAGAATTAATATTATGGGGAAATATGCAATGACACTGAAAGAAGTTCCTTTCGAATTGCTTTAAATCTGAGGCCCTGAAAGCATGAACATCAAGGTTAAGAAAGGCTGGCAAGAATTCAAGGAAATAACACTTATGTACTGCTGATGGTATTATGGAAATATTCTGGAAGTATCAAATTTAAAATATACTGACTCATGTGAAGAAAGAAACTTATTCCATAAAAATAAAAGTGCCAAAATATAACAAAATATGTATAATAATGTTTATTGTAACATTACGTGTAGTGACAATACTGGAAACTTACTATGTAGTATATTATGCAGTTATAAATCACAATCAATTGAAAATATTTTTCAGTTATTGAGAGTGGGAAAAGCAAGTATTAGAGTATTATGTTTACATGATTCTTTTAAGTATACTATCTTTACATACATGGATATTTATGTGTTCAACAGATGTTTACTAACATGCCAGGCATCATTTTGTGGTTCATACACTCTAGTGGTAGAGAGAGACAAACAAGCTAAATGAAATGCAGTATTTAGAATACCAGAACATGAAAATAAAGAAGGAAAGAAAAGTGGAAAGATGTGAAAGGGAGACTAAAATATGAGGCAACTTTGCAGAGTTCACAGTTTACACTGCACATATTGTAACAAAGAAAAATTCATTCACGTTGATTAAGAATAGACATGCACAACTGGACGTATGCCTAAATGCTGTTTGACTTTGTAATCCACAGGCCTGCAGTATATTCCTAAATGTATTTCATGTAATGTATAAACAACAAAGGGATGAAACAAAATTTTTTTTTAAAAACAGACATCTATGTGTCAGCTAAAAAAGGATGCTTTCTACAACTGTGCTTTTGTTTAGTTGCTAAGTCGTGCCCCACTCCTCTGTGACCCCAAGGACTGTAGCCTTCTAGGCTCCTCCATCCACTGGATTTCCCAGGCAAGAGTACTGGAGTGGCTTGCCATATCCTTCTCCAGGGGATCTTCCCAACCCAGGGATCAAATCTGTGTCCTTTGCATTCGCAGGAGGGTTCTTTACCACAGCCACCAAGGAAGCCCTTCTAAGATTTATAACAATGGAAAAAAAACCAATATCATTAAATAATACTTAGAGAATCTAACATTTAAAAATGAGAGAGTAATGCAAAAACAGGATATTATAATAACTGTAAGGAGGAAGCACTAAAACGCAGGTGGACTTCAATTAAGGGGAGCAAGGAATCCAGGGAATTTAAAATAAAAAAGAAGTAGATTTAAATTCTATCCTAGATTAGGTAAATTACTTAATACCCCATAGATTTAGTTTCTCCATCTGTAATGTGAAGGTAATAACACTTTTATAGAGAAGACTCAAATAATTTATATTCTCTCATATAATTTGACCCTACATATTGCCTGGTATTTTAGTAAACATTAAATAAATACTAGATGCAACTGGTCATATTTCACTAGCTGGTTATGCCTTGGTCGTGTATGTCTTTCTAGTGCATTTGGTACTTCTGATAAATCTGTTGGCAACAAATTACAAGGTCCAGGATCAGTGTAGTATAGATTTGGATGAGGATTAAGAAAACATTAGTTGAGATAACTGAGCACTATAGAGGCTAGGCTTTCTAACTTCCAGACAGGTAAAGTAATTGTTATGGTGATTATAACAATCTGTTCTCAGGATATTATAATACTATAATATTGTATTATAATAGTCTATAACAATCACTATAACAATCGTTACAGTGATTGTAACAATATGTTCATATTCAGTTAAAACCTCAAAGTGGCCAAGAAAAAGCTAATTTTTATTTGATCAGAATACAAACTAGAAAATTTTTTAAAATGAAAAACTTTAATATTAAATATATTTTTCAGAAAATAAGAGTATTTTTACATTGACTTTAGAAAAAAATATTTAAAATAATTTTATTTTCTTCATGCAAGATGAAATATGTAGCTTAACACAGTAAGTCTAAACAAAAAGAATGTACCTGACTCTAATGAAAAATATTCTAACATACAACTAACTTGTGAACAACATGGGCTTCAACAGGCCCATTTCATGTGAACTCCTTAAAATAAATAAGTACTACAATACTACACAAATTGCAGTTGGTTGAAATCCATGGACTTGAAACTGCAGATATGTAGGGCCCAACTCTAAAGTTACATATGGATTTTCAACTGCATGGGGGAGTGGTCAGTGCTCCAGCCCCACAATCACTACATATTTGAAAAGTTCACGTTAAACTTTATAGCATTTTTAACCTATTTAAAAAAGATAAAACATGGCAGAATATATATTCTATAATACTCAATACCAACAAATTCTTTTCCTTCTATGATTACTATTTCTATAATATTACATTCTAGAGGACCGTTAGTGATAGAACAGAGAGTAAAGGAGCAGCTATGGGACTGTCCAAACTATACCATGTTTGGAGTATTTTACTCCCTGCAGGAATAATGGGGATGATGCTGTAGTATGCCTGAAAGATATTTGGATGGGATTAACACAACATTTGTTGAGATAACTGAGCACTAGAGGCTAGGCTCTCTCACTTCCAGATCAATGCAACTTCTACAATAACATTTTGTTAATTTAACTATAAAGAAAACTATGTTAATGATATAACAATATTTAAAATACTCATAATTCTACCAGTTGAGCCAAACTTGGAGAGAAAACCACGTACATAATTTAAAGCAAAAGCAAAACAAAGCAAAAAACCACAGGTTACAAATAAGGAGGAAGAAAAGCAGAAAGGAAAAAAGTAGATAATATTTTTCATATGTAAAGGTTATCATATGGAAAGGTTACCTTTTCCAAGTCTAACTCCTCTAATAAAATGCTGGCATTTTTGTTTGCTTCAGCAGCCTGTCTATCTTTGGCTTGTACTATTGATTCCATACAAAGGTGACACTTCTTCAGCATCTCCTAAAACAAAAAAATTAAGATGTTTCTAACCTCAAAATATTTAAAATTTAGAGAGGCTCCTGAAAACATGAAAATATTAAATAAGATACTCGAATGAACATAAGCAGTAAAGATCAATAGTAGGGCAAAAAGGGTGCAAATAAAAACATAATTTAAATGGCATGTTTTTTTATAATACATAAGCAAAGAGCCTCTACTGTTCTTCAAAATAATATCCATTTGACTGGTACTAAAATTATTTAGTCCTAGTCCTATTATTTTAAAAATGAGAAATCATACTGCAAATAGACCTGCAATAATCTGTTAGGTGGTTAAAAGGCTAAAGGAAAGAGGCAATGTCATCAAAAGAAAACAGGTTTAAAAAATTTTTAAATACTTATTTGGCAAGAACTGTTCTCATAGTTTGTTTCTGTAACTTCTTATGTTAGAATCATTCATAAAAAACAATATAGACTTTTCTCTTATTTCATTTTCAGAACACACTTTTTGACAGGAAAGGGTTATTTCCATACTAAGATAAAGCGTTATTTTCAATCTCTGACCCCCCACATAGAGACCAATGATATCTAGGAATACTAATTCTCATGAAAAAAATCTAGAGGCAGGTAAGACAGTGGATTAGCTATGTTAAATCAAAAATTAATGAGAAAAGTTGCTGTCACATAATAACTGAGAAAATGAAAGACATTTTTACATTTTTCAGAAGCATGTCTTAGGATTTCATTCCAATCTTTTGATTTCAATTAGAATTCTAAAGGGATTTATTTTATGTTCTCTACTTTTCCTGCAAAAAGATCCTAGCAAATTCATTCTAAACCTGACAGTCTGATTTTTATATTATGTTGAACATTTTAAGAGTTTTCTTGACCATAAGTAAAAGTACTATGCTAATTTTTAAGTATAAAAAAAATTCACTGACTTGTTTCTCTCAAAAGAGTTATCAGTCTGGATAGATTATATCACTAATGAATAGTAACAATAACTTGCTTTAGGTTGTTTATTATCAACATTAAAATTAAATTAGCTTAAGTACTATCTAAAAAGCTAAAGTAATTCTATCATAGAAAGTGTTTTATTACTTCATTAGGTAAGTAAATACTCTTAAGAGTTTCTTAAATAGCAGACTTCATTCCCAAATACTACATAAATGAAAATAGTTATATGCCACACATTATTGCTCAAACTAAGGCTTCTTTTCTTAATGTGGAATATACAGATATATAAAAGCCAAATGGGATCCCAAGTTCACAGAGTGGGGAAGAATTTAATCAGTGTATTACCTTATCAGTGATCGTTGCTATGTATCGCATACATTCAGAGTCTGATGGAAACTGATTGACTTCTTTGACTAAGTAGCGCACCACTTTCACATGACCCTAAAAAACAGATATCACTGTCAGACTGAAAACAAACTCTCAGAATTCAGTAAATCTAGTCTGTCTGAACAACAGTTTCATTGACATTAGTGCCACAAAATAAAGAGTTAAGTTGGGTGTTATTGGCATTTCAAATAAAAAAGTGGAGTAGGAAATGGCAACCCACTCCTGTATTCTTGCCTAGAAAATTCCATGGACAGAGGAGCCGGGCGGGCTACAGTCCATGGGGTCACAAAGGGTCAGACATGACTGAGCTCACAAACAAAAAAAGAGACAGGATTTGGTTTTAATGAATTAGATAAATCTACACTGTTCACTTTTATTCCAACTCCTGAAAAGATACAGAATAATTTGAGTTAAAATTCTAGTCAGTCAGTCAGTGTTAGTCTAAATCATTCTGAATTTTAAAAAAGATAACCAAAAGTCAGTATGAAGAAATACATGATATGTGTGAAAGAAAAACCTCACCTTTCCTCTCCGCCCCAGCTAACTCATTAGATCTTAGCATTCTATTTCAATCTTAAGCATCAAAAGAGTAGAAATAACAATTTTGTTCTCTTTTTCATATAAAAACTGAACGGATAGTACTGTACTAGGTAATGCAAAGGAAATAAGATACAGTTGCCTAAAGCTTGACGGTTATATTATTTACTGTTAACAAAATTCACTATGTTAAAAATCTTTAGACCCTATTCAAGAGACTCTACTTTCTCTAATCTATACTATTACTGACACAACACCTCTAAACAGATGGATAAACATATGTTTATAGTCAGTACATTTCCTCTGTTGCCTTTATTTTTTTCCTTCTCATCTACATCTTTTAAAATTACCTGTATCTTTTAACTAAACAAACATTTCTCCAAAGACATACAGATGGCTAATAGACACATGAAAAGATGCTCAGCATTACTCACTATTTGAGAAATGTAAAGCAAAACCACAAAGTGGTATCATCTCACATGGGTCAGAATGGCCACTATCAAAAAGTCTACAAACAATAAATGCAGGAGAGGGTGTGGAGAAAAAGGAACCCTCTTACACTGTTGGTGGGAACGCAAATTGGTACAGCCACTATGGAGAACAGTGTGGAGATTCCTTAAAAAACTGGAAATAGAACTGCCATATGACCCAGGAATTCCACTGCTGAGTATACACCCCAAGGAAACCAGAAGTGAAAGGGACCCATGCACCCCAGTGTTCACTGCAGCACTGTTTACAATAGCTAAGGCATGGAAGCAACATAGGTGTCCACTGGCAGACCAAGGATAAGAAAGTTGTGGTAATATACAGAATGGAATATTACTCAGCTATAAAAAAGAACACATTTGAGCCAATTCTAATGAGGTGAATGAAACTGGAGCCTATTATACAGAGTGAAGCAAGTTAGAAAGAGAAACACCAATACAGTATATTAATGCATACAATGGAATTTAGAAAGATAGTAATGACTACCCTATATGCAAGACAGCAAAAGAGACACAGATGTAAAGAACAAACTTTTAGACTATGTGGGAGAAGGCAAGGGTGGGATGATTTGAGAGAATAGCACTGAAACATATATATTACCATATGTAAAACAGATGACTAGCTCGAGTTCAATGCATGATGTTGGGCACTCAAAGTTGGTGCTCTAAGACAACACAGAAGGATGGGGTAGGGAGGGAGGTGAGAGAGGGATTCAGGATGAGGGGACATGTGCACCCATGGCTGATTCATGTCGATATACGGCAAAAACCACCACAATACTGTTAAGTAATTATCCTCCAATTAAAATAAATAAGTTAATTAAAAATACCTACCTGTATCTTTTAGTGAATACCTTAAATGGCATTTGCACCTTTGCTTGATGCCTCATTAACACTTCTACAGTATTTAAAAATATTTACATGGGACAATTCAGTTACCTAATTTTGTTCGTGGATCTCTGATTATTACATTTTGTACAAAATGCAACATTTGGAATCTGTACAACTGTACACAGTGGGTAATAAGAAAAGTAATGAAATGAACAACGAAAGAGTATAAAAGATAAGTGCCTTTCTTAAGGAGCTAAGTCTACTTGGAAACATGAGGTATATGCATGTTATATGTTAAGGTAATAACAATATATTTGTCAAAATAAATGATAAAGGTAATAGCAAATTGTAGAATTTCTATAATCTTTAAGAGATAAGGTATTTCAATGTGAGCTCAAATGGAATGGAAAGAGTTTCTGTAGAAGGGGAGATTTACACTACACCCAAGAAATGAGTAATTTTAGAAAACTGAGGAAGGACATGGGCATTCCTGAGAAGAGAACAAAGGTGATATGAGAGACAGTGATACAAAAAAAGACCAAGCGAGTAGAAAATCACATGAGGGACTCAATGGGAGATGAGTTCAAAGGGCACTAGACTGGTTTCTGAATAACAACTAAGATTCGATTTCAGAGGATTACAGAGACTGGTGAGACAGGAAAAGTTTCTTGAAGAGGATACTAACAGAGTAAAATGGTTAGGAAGATAAACTTGATATGCTAGCTTGCTTGAAGAGGGAGCTAGACACTGAGAATAAGTATGATTAGCGAGGAAAAAAAATTCAGTCAGTGGGAAGGTAGCCTGGAACACCCAGGCAAGAGAAGGTATAAAGAATAACAGAAATTAATAAGAGAAAAAAGGAAAAGATGATTTTTTTTAAAGAACAATTTTTCAATACAACAAAATAATTTGGAATCTGTAAGAGATTTTACCTATTGAATGAGAAAACTCAAAACTATAATCCCTGTAATAATAAACTGGCTCTCCAAATAACAAATCAGACCTGCATTTAGGAGATCAACCAAATCATTAAATCAAGTTCTTATATATAGTTCTATGCTATAGACTACAGAAAGTTTCAATTTCACAAAATTTATTTCTACTTCTGAAGGTTTCAAATATTGACAGCTGAATTTTCATTTTTCTTTTTTCCCCTAGAAATTAATGTGAATAATTAAAAATAAAATCAATTTAAGTTAAATTTTTCTGTGTGCTAATACAAGAAAACACTCATTTGTAAATAAGTAATTAATTACTCTTAGTTGGATTCATATTTTGCAAAAGAGTAAGACTGCAACTAGATTTTGAAAATTCTACATAGTACAATTTTTTAAAGTTTACTTAGCTTTGACATCCAACACTGATACTATTGATAGCTTTTCTGGGATGCCTATTATCTAACTTTTAATGTTGCCATCAGAGTGATTATTTGCTTATCTTACTGCTTTTACCTTTGCTGTTAGCTCCTAAAAAGAGAGTCTTTAGTGATAAGTTATGAACTTCCTAGTCTAAGTGAAAAACATTCAAGTGGATGAGAATGAAAGACTTCTACCTTTCTAAATGCTGCCATAAGAGGAGTGATCTTGCGGTTGTCGGCTGCATCCACATCTGCACCTGCTTGCACCAGTAGCTGAACCACATCAAGGTGCCCACCATTTGCTGCCAGCCACAACGGAGTGTTCCCCTTCTTGTTACGCACATCAATATGAGCTCCCCTAAATGAACGATACAAATATCACTTTCAAATGAAATGACACAAATGACAACAAAAATCAACTATTACCTTGTGAAAATATTCTTTAAAGGAAAAAAATTATTTAAAAATACATAGGACTAAATTGTATTTCTCTCAAAATTACATTACAAAGAACTTCCATTCATCAAATTAAAAGCCACTAAGTCAAAATTAACCATACATCAATAACTGCTCTTATTTTAAATTAAAAATAATTTGTTCTTTGTAAGTATGGTAACATCATACCTGCCAATGAGAAGCTCACAGAATTTATAATGCCCTTTATCTGCTGCTATGGTTAAAGCTGTATCTCTCGAGGAGGGCACTGGAGGGGCATTAACATCAGCACCTTTATCCAAAAGAACTCGGCCCACCTCTGCATAACCACCAGAGGCAGCTTCCATTAGTGGTGTGAGGCCAGTCTAGGTTTAGTGAAAAATAAAAAACAACACATAAGAGACTAGAAAGTACCAAAATGTTAAAGAATAATAATTTTGGGGAATAATATTATATAGTTGTTACAAAAATTTACGTCTAAATTTCAACACTGACACTACTAACCTCTCTCAGTTACAGTGACATCTACTGAAAGCAGATGATTCTGCCTAATGTTAATTTGTGGGGGAAAAAAACGATGAAAAGTATTTGGCATATGAAAGTGGAAAATGTTAGTCACTTAGTTGTGTCCACTAGTTGTGGACTTAGTTGTGACCCTATGGACTGTAACCTGCCGGGCTCCTCTGTCCATGGGATTCTCCAGGCAAGAATAGTGGAAGGGGCTGCCATTTCCTCCTCCAGAGGATCTTCACGACCCAGGAACTGAACCTAGTCTCCTGCATTGCAGGTAGATTCTTTAACGCTGAGCCACCGGGGAAGCTCTGTTCCTCTCTTCTCTTTCATGATAGTATATAGTTTTTAGCTGACAACCCTAATGTCATTATTACCTACAAAAATCCATTTCTGGGATTTCCCTGGTGGCCCAGTGCTTAAGAATCCACCTTCTAATGCAGGGGACGTGGGTTTGATCCTTGATCAGGGAACTAAGATTCCATATGCTGCAGGACAACTACGCCCATTGGCCACAACTAGAGAGAAGCCTGCGTGTAGCAACGAAGAGCCCACACGTGCAATGAAGATCCCTGCATGCCCACAAAGTGTATCCCACGTGCCACAGATACACCTTTCACAGCCATAAACAAATAAATTAAAAAAAAGAAAGCAGTGTCTCTCTCAAAAATTTAAAAAAAAAAGTTGCTAAGGTATTTTAAAGAGGTGATGCTTAACCGAGTCATATTTCTGTTTAAATGTATAAATATATACGTAAGAGATGACTATTACTACAAAGTACTAGAATTATAATAAGCATATTGCTAATGTATACCTTAAATGTAAAAGAAATAAATCCATAGGCTAATCTCAGACCTCTTCTTACCTTAGCTCTGTGTTCCACATTTGCTTTTCTATCAAGCAGAAGACTAACCACTTCAGTTCTTCCTTGGAAGCAGGCTAAGGTAAGGGCAGTGTTCCGATTGGTCTCTATTTGAGCATTAATGTCAGAGCCCATGTCTAACAGGAGCTTAACGGCAGCTGTGTGCCCATTCATAGCTGCTAACATCAGAGGAGAAATGCCCAATTTGCTACCAGTTCTGGGGGTGGAAGTATGGGAAGAACAGAAGGAAAAATACACATTTTTAAATGTCCTGGAAAAATTGGATGATAAAACAGAATTCTATCTCATGATTGAAGATTAAGATTCTTTATTCTGACTTAAGAACACACTTCAAATCCTTTACTACCCAGAACCAGAATACTTTCTGTACAATGACTTGGACTAAAAACAAATTAACTCATTATTAAAGTGAGTTACTCAATTCCGTAAGAAATGGAGTAATTGATAATTTTTTCAAGTTGTATGTCAATAATTTTAAATATGTAAATTTGAATTCTAAATTTGTAATGTAGGCATTTCCTATATATGATATTAAAGATGTGCTGTTCTACAAATATCTTTAACATAACACTCTTAAGGGACTTGGAGAGAGAGACTAAAACTCACCTAGAATTAATCTCAGCTCCTGCGTTTAGTAATATTTTGATAATATTCACATAACCACCAGAAGCAGCCAGGCTTAGAGGTGTGTAATCAGAAACATTCCTGTGCTCTTTATTTGCCCCTCGAGCTAACAACAGCTCCACCACCTGGAAAAAGAAAAGGGAAAAAATGGTTTTCTTCTTATGGTGAAAGAATTTGCAGTTCTCTTTTTTTCTGGTATATTGTCTATAACAAAAGAAAGGGAAAGTCCTTTCATCCTTTGCACAAAATCAGCCTCAAATGAAAAGCAAAAGGTCTTAGAAGTCAACAAAGGGATAAGTAAAATCCATTTTGCAGTCTGTTGAAATGACAGTATTTTCATTGAAAGATCTATACTTCACGTGTTCTATAGAAGATTTTTTCATTTGTACATGTAAACGTCCTTAAAATCTAAATGTAAAAAAATTTTTGGAATAAAGCCAATAATTTTCCCCCAATATTTTACTACAAAAATTTTCAAGCACATGGAAAAACTGAAAAAAATTACATACATTCATCATCTAGATTCTACTATTAATATTCTACTATGTTTACTTTTCTCTCACAGTTATTGTCTGTCCATCATTGATGCATTTTGTTTCTAAGTAAGGTGTAGACACCTGCAATTTCCCTTAAATACATCAGCAAGTGTACAATTAACTAATCTCTTATATTTTTCAG
>SJYX01020341.1:134103-148521 GCA_006410675.1 Oreotragus oreotragus
CAAGCATAACAAAAAATAAATGAATGAATGAAATCAAATATTAGTTCCCAACTATAATGATCAACTAAACAACCACTTTCCAAGAATCATTAGCATTTAGAAAGGTGTGTGTGTTAGTCACTCAGTCATGTACAACTCTTCGTGACAGGCTCCTCTGTCCATGGAATTCTCCAGGCAAGAATACTGGAGTGGGCTGCGATTCCTTTCTCCAGGGCATCTTCCCGACCCACGGATGGAACCCAGGTTTCCTACACTGCAGGCGGAACCTTTAACGTCTGAGTCACCATGGAAGCTCCAAAACGCGATGTACTAAAGCATTAAAAATTAAACTTCTTCTGTTCTTCCTTAAAACTTGTGATAAATATGTGTTACGATCTACGAAATATGCTAAAACAATGCAAAGATTAAACACACAGGACATCTTGTTATCTAGGCAGATTCATTTTTTAGATTCTAGACCCAGAGTGTTCGTTCATTTGAAAACTGGCTGCACTAAAAATTGGCTTTTAGGTAAGACCTCTCTCCTCACCTGTAAAATGGGAATAGTAACGGTACCTGCTTCATGGTACTGTTATAAAGATTAAGTTAAAGAAGTAAGTATATGTAAAGTGTTAAGNATTCATTTTTTAGATTCTAGACCCAGAGTGTTCGTTCATTTGAAAACTGGCTGCACTAAAAATTGGCTTTTAGGTAAGACCTCTCTCCTCACCTGTAAAATGGGAATAGTAACGGTACCTGCTTCATGGTACTGTTATAAAGATTAAGTTAAAGAAGTAAGTATATGTAAAGTGTTAAGAACAAAAAGTTTAAGTTTTGTTAAATAAACACATGAAGGATTCAATTATTAGAGAACTTTTAATCTTTCACAGTAGAAGAATCTTGGTACTAACTTTTTCATCATATGTCTATAATAGCACAGTACTGTCACACATAAATCAAAATACGCATTATATAAAATCTCATGGCATTTGTATTTGAGAATCTAGTAAAAAACTTCAGATGGATTAAGCACCAAAGAATCTTATATATACCACTTTAAGTAACTTCTTGGTATCACAAAAACTAGTAAATTTTAAAAAGCAACACTAAAAGTTAAAGAAAAAGTGGTAAGCAATGATTTCTGAATATTTATTCTGTACTATGTGTTCCAAAACATGTAATGCAAGAAATTTCTAATACCTAACTATTCAGTTATGATAAACTTCAAGAAAAGTATTTTAACTCAAATTAGTCTAACCCATCTGAAAAACCTCAAGTAAAGAAGCAGATTTTTAAGGAACCATAGTCAAATTTTTTAAATTAAAAATGTGCACTATATTTAAAATGTATGTTGTATTTTAAATTTTAATATTTTAAAAGTATTTTTATGTAGCTTCTCAGAAATTAATTTATGCTGGCTAAGTGGTAAAGTTAGATATTTCATTACAATAATTTCAAATTCAATAAATTTATGATCATACTTAATGGAACCTTTTCTGGGGCTGTTTTATTTTAAAGCATTAAAAAAGAAATCCTTTTATATTTTGGTGAAGCTTTATTTTTACTTATGGACCAATTTTTGCTCCCATAAAAACTAGAAAAAATACTTCTGGTTAAAACATTAACAGATTCAGAGCAAAACAGATTGGAGAAAATAATGCAAATTCAATAAAAAGTTCAATCCAATTCTGTAATGCAATCATTAAGAAATGTCAACCATTATGGTTCATCAAATGAATGTCTTTTTCTTTTTTTAATGAAAAATGAGGCTTATCGTATGGTATCTGGAAGGGTACCTTTGAAGTTAAACAAACCTAAGTTTGACTATCAGCCCCACCACTTCTTAGTTAAATGAAGTGATTGTAAGCCCAATTCTTAATGTCTCTCTTAGCCTCGATTTTTTCATCTGGAAAATGGGATTTTAGAAGTAGCTCCTCATATGTGTAGTCTGAAGATTAAATAAGGTTATTCCTTAAAAATAGCCCCTGACAATTTTAAGTGCTCAAAACAAAACAAACCAAAAGTTAGCTCTTACAATAAGAAAAGCAAGTAAGAACAAATTAAATTCCTTTTCCACAGTATTACCAAGAAACATTTTAATGAAAAGGAGGCTTTATTTTCAACGGGTTAATAGTACAGCCCCTTAATGGTGCAATGATACACACACACACTTTCTCTCTCCCTGTCTCCTTCCCTAAAACTGATATTTATAAAGAACTGATCATTTATAAAACAAGTTTTATAATGTACACCACCACTCTCATACTAGTCTCTCTATCAGGTACTAATCAAAACACAAAACTAAATAAACTGCAAACATTTCTCAGTCCTGAAGAAAGCCACATACCCTTATCTCCTTCAGCAGTCTTGTAAGCTAGGCCTCTTGGCATTACTTCAGGAAGAAACACAAGCTATGCTTTCTTCCCAACCTCACTTTGCTCTGAGGTTTCATGGTAAGTGAATGCTTTAAAATAACTTTTTTTTTTTTAATCAACTTAACAGGTGTTATATACACAGACACACAGACTTACTACATACTTCTGTCAGCAAGATCAGAATTTTCAAAGACAATATAAATGCAACTGAGTATACATATGATATTAAATGGAATCCAATATGAATTTTAAAATACACTTTCTAATTAAAGTTTAGATAAAATACACAAATCTTAAGTTCTGTATCTTAACATCCTCTTCTAAAGTTTAAGAAAAAAAAGATTACTTAATGACTGTGGAAACCAAATCTTCACAGTAAATGACTGTGGAAACCAAATCTTCACCTTAATTATCAGTAATAATCTGTGCTTGGAATTTTGCTTTAAATGTGGATTTTGTAATTTATACTTGCCGTTCAAGTCTTTGCCCAGAGACAATTCAGTCTAGGACAATTTAAATCACTGAAGAAAGTTTCACATTGATATAATGCAGTTAGAGCTGTCGCTCCTGGGTGTGGACTTACCTGCGCGTCAATGTCAATGGCAGGGTAGATAGGAAGCATGGCTGAAGGAGAGATGATAGGGCTTGGAGTTGGAGTCTGAGGTTGGGAAATGGAAGCAGCGATACTGTGGGTAGGAGTGTTTGACATTGCAGATGCTCTTCCACTGACTGCTGTTGGACAAAATAACTGCACTTAATAAGGATGAAACACTGTTAGGTAACAGCAATAAATAATTATTAGAAAATAGTTAAAGATATTTAAAAACAAAATATCTACAGAGAGACTGCCATAGCACTAATAACTCATTTTCCTGGTTATTTCTGACATTAGACACAGAGCAAAATTTAAATATATACTGGAAGTAACCCATTTGCTAAACAATAATCCATGTATAAAACAAATTCCCTTCTTATGGTATGTAATCATAAAACTTTAGTTCAAAATAACCCTGAAAACAAAAATATTTTTATGAATTAAAAGTAATATATATGCAAATGGTTATCCATATGTCTTCTTAATCAGAAAAGGAATAAAAGTTAAAATAGTCAAGTTCAGAAGGAGAAAATATAACTTTTACCTGCCAATTTCACACCTCACAGTCTAGAACTAATGAAAGTAATATCACTGGGGATATTCACTATGGACTATTTAAAATACTTCCTATTCTTTTATTAGCTGTAGACAGGGGGTAGCCCTCAGTATGACAGTATGTATATATATAAATTTGATCCTCACACAGAAACAGTTTCTCACATACAGAAATTATTCTGAAGGAGGTAAAATGCCCACCAATCAATCAAGCAATCACACTGGACTTAGAAGGACGAAATTAAAAGATTAGGGTAGAAATAAATGCATGCATGCAACCATCCTTCAAATGTAGATTTCTGTTAGTTCTTATAAGTGTAATTTTGCCATGATATTATTTTCACCAAAATAAGTAAATTAAGAAGGGGCTAATTAGGTCAGTACTTAAGGTAGGAGAATTTCAAGATGGTAGCAGTTGAGGGTACTTTACTCCCTCATCAACTAACTTCTGGAGTTGACATGTGATTATCAATCCTTTCCCCCCTTATTGAAAATGCTAATCTTGAATGATCAACAGTAGTATGGATATAAGTTACCAACGTAGTTATCAACTACATCAGACAGAAAACAATCATGATTCACAACTGGATCTGAAACCAGCAAGAGGTTATTTATGATCCTACCAAGAACAAAACTGAAATTGACCTTATTATAATAATTATAAACATTACTGTCAATTAAAAATCTATTTTACATGAAATCCTCAGTTCAGGCACAAACATACACTATACATTATAGCAACACACATTCTATAATTATACATTTTTAAGTCCACTTAAAAGCCAAAAGAAAAACAAAGGAGGAAACAAAACAAAACAAACAAAACACACTCTTCAAGTCCTTAGGGATCCAGATCAAAAGAAAGGGTATGTACTAATTCATTAATTGATTGGGTGATTAATGACCTTGATATTGTTACTCCATGCTGATAGTTTTGCATGTTAAGAAAAAGATCAAGACAATTCAAATGTACACATTTTAGATAAAAATTTCAAAACCATATAAAATCTATGGCTCTTAAAATAGATTCCATATTCTCCTTTCATTAGATAGTCACAAATGAAAATGCTAACCTAAACACAAAATTAGCTTAAACAGAATGAACAATCTGTCAAAAAAACTGATTTTTACTTCATGATACTAAACAACAAAAAAATCTCCGCTTTATCATTAAATGGCTAAATTATAATTTATATTTCAATAAGAGTAAGTTCTTCTAAAGAACATATTAAATTGGTTTTCTTATTTTTGGTCAAGGAGATAGGAAAAATCAATTTCCTCATATCACTTCCCTTCAGGTACCTATGCAATTGCTGTACTAAAACTAAATAACTGCCTGTCACTCATCCATTCTCTACAATTAAAATTAATAACTGTAAATATGTAGGTACCTGAAGGAACTATGGTACAGACCAGATCTTTACATGTGGAACTTCATTAGTGTTAAGAGTTCAGAGAGGTTTTAACAACAGGTAAGGAAAGAGGAGATCTTGAGAGCACAGCAAAGCAAGGTGTTAAGACTGGTTAAACAGGGAACTGATCTTGCTTTGGCTAGTATAGAAACCAGGGAAGATAGAAGATCTTGGCCAGCCAAGTGCTAGAGAAAAAGTGACTGAACCTTATAAGAGCATCTAATAAACTGGGACTAATGAATAAAGGACAGAGATTATGCATAAGGAAAAAAGAAGGACAAGACTAAGCCTAATGAAGTTGTAAGATATTTAAAAATCCAAAGAAATGGAAATGGTTATTAGTCAACTGAAATAGCAAGTACTACCACAGAAAAAGTTTAAAGAAATGCTGTGGAAGTGAGTGTATATGTGTATGTTTGTACATGTGTACATGCATGATGCAGGGATGGGTTGCAGGGACCTAGCTGGTGGTTTTTAATCCTGTTGTTTATTCTGGCCATCTCTCCTCTCCCCATATAAATGAGAATAAAAAAGCAAAGAATTTTTATAATATGACAAGTATCTGTCATATTTCCTGAAAAGTTTTATACTTTAAAAAATTTTTATAGGAAGATACCTGTAATACAGGGAGAATTTAATTATTTTTGTTTGGTAAACAAATCACAGAAAAACTACAAGCCTCCAATGTTTCTGACTGGCATAAAAATTATACAATTGGCAAATCATTATTGATAACTATGCCCAAGAACATCAGGTAAATTCTGATAGCATATCAAAATTTTAAAAATATTCATTGGTATGCAATGTCCATTCTTCATTTAATTGAATAAGTAACTCAATTCTATACATTCTTTGGTAGTTCAAGTTACATAATAGAAAGAATACCATTACAAGCTAAATGAATGGTCATGAAAGAAATATCAAATTTGGGATTTGGAGCTGATAATGTTTGCTTCAGTTTTCATAATATATCTACTGTTTTTAAAATTACATTCCCAATTATTATAAACAGCTAATGGTGATTGGTAGTAATTTTCAAATCTATAAAAAAATTTATACTTCTTAACACAAGAATCTTTGTTGTTTTTACTAATGATTAACAGCATTTTTTTCTGATGTAGTTACTGGACCCCCTAAGATCAGCAGAAATTTTCATTCCACATATTACTGTTGAGGTGATACTAGAAGAGAACTGGGAAACTTTTGATTTTAATTTCTAAGTACAAAATCTGTCTCATTAGTTGGTTTCTTAGTTTCTTAATGTTACCCACTAAATATCTCATATACGCCTGCTCTTCACGTCAATCATATACAGCTCTTTGAGATACTACAGACTGTAGCCTAGCAAGCTCTGTCCATGGGATTCTCCAGGCAAGAACACTGGAGTGGTTGCCATGTCCTCCTTCAGGGGATCTTCCCAACCCAGGGATCGAACCCACATCTCCTGCACTGCAGGTGGATTCTTTACTGCTGAATAATCAGGAGGCCCAACTAAATATCTCAACACTATACAATTTAGTTTTCTCTTATTCTTTAAAAAAATTAAAAGTTAAATTATATATAATCTCACTATCATATATAATGCTACTTAAACATAGTTTCAAAAATTCAACCGTCCTTTAAATATAAACCAAAGAATTAAAAAGGGAGAAGAGAACAGATAAAAATGATCAAAATTAACCTATTTAATCCCTTTGTTTTCCCCTGTTCCTTCCTTCCTTTTCTGGTTCTTTTTTTTTTTTTTATGGAAAAAAATGTCCTTTTCAGTATAGTATTCTTACGGTTCATAACCCTGTGAAATCTCATTCTACTAGTTTGTTATAAAACTCATGAAAAATATTCAATAAGTAAATAGAACTAGAACCACTGAAACAACTTCCTAAAATTTTTTTTTTTTGCCAATGAAACTAATTAAAATGTTAAAAAAATTCTCTGGCTCCCTAGTTAAAGATATATCATTTATGATACACTGTCAGGGGACTACTCCTTTCCATAATACAATTACAATTAGAAACTACACATTAATATTCATAAAGGATAAATTACTGACATACTACATAATCAAATCTTATTCGGTTTGGTACTTTTTTAGTATTGTAAAAGTGTTTACATTCTTTTTAAAAATATTTATCAGATTTGAAGTGTGATCCATCAGAATATAAAGTATTTCTGTTCACAAATAAGATTTCTGATGTATCCTACTAGTTTTGCATTTCAACTTCTATCAATTTCCCAGTTTATTGTGTGAATACAGAAGCAAAAAAGCCAAAATTCTATCAGTATTCTTAACTTAGAAAAAAACAAGAAACAAACAAACAAAAAATTAAACATCAACCCGACTACCAAAAAACCTAGATTCCCAGCCTACCCACCTAAGCCAGAAAATTTCAGCCACTTGCACTGAATGAGCTAATTTTTAATTTGACCTGTATCCATCTGAGAACTTCTGAGATCGAAATAATATTTCTAAAGATATACATGGGTCAAGAGTCCAGAAATAGTTCTCAAGTTGGGTAACGGCAAATAATTCTGGCACACTCTTACTCGCCTTAAGCAAATCATATTTGATACCTGCTCATAACAATATAAACCCACCTGCCATGATGTCATCCAGCGTGTCATTGAGGGTCTGAGCAGGGCTGGCTACCATTAACCCTTGTTGTGTTTCTGTCAGAATTCCTTGCCCCAGCCCTGCCAACTGTGCTTGGCCCAGTACTGGCTGTCCAACTATCACTCCTTGCAGTTCTGTAAGATTTGCGATGGACCCTGGAGGCAAGGGACCTGCCGCCAGAGGCAAAGCTTGAGGCATGGCCAGAGGCTGGATTGGTGCAAAACCCATCTGAGCAGCAGTTTGCTGGGGTTCATCTTTAAGCAAAACGGGATCCACTTGCTGTAACCGTGCATAGTCTCCCTCGGAAAGCTGTTCTCCAACCCCAACAGGAGTCAGCAGTCCCAGATGTTGGCAAGACTGTTGCTGCTGCTGCTGAAGTTGAATTCTTTGAGCTTTAACCTCTAGATACTGCTTTTTTAGCTGCTGCTGCGTTTTCAGTTGTAACTCTCGTTCTACTTTCTGTAGTTCCTCCAAAATCTTTTGTTTCTTCTGGATTTGTTCCTCCCTTGTTTTGTTCAGCTCCTCGATCTTCTCCTTGGTAAGTTGGTCAGCATGAGCCAGTTCCAACGACTGCAGCTGTGCATTCTTTTCTATGGCTTCTTTTATCCTCTGTTCCAGTTCTGTTAACTTTCCCTGAGCCTCTTCTACAATGCTCTCTGGAGACTGATTGGTGATGTAACCCTGTACATCCTGGCTGTTTGCTGGCAAATGGCTGCTGGACTTTTGTTTAGAAGCAGCTGTGTGAAAAAGAAACCCCCTCAGAAGTGCACATGAATGGCATCCTCATTACAGAGTTACTGTTGGGAGGTTTAGTGCCAACAGTTATGCACAAAGTTATTATATCCACAGAAGGTGAAAATGCATTGTTAAGAAGTTAAAAACAAANACTGTCAGGGGACTACTCCTTTCCATAATACAATTACAATTAGAAACTACACATTAATATTCATAAAGGATAAATTACTGACATACTACATAATCAAATCTTATTCGGTTTGGTACTTTTTTAGTATTGTAAAAGTATTTACATTCTTTTTAAAAATACTTATCAGATTTGAAGTGTGATCCATCAGAATATAAAGTATTTCTGTTCACAAATAAGATTTCTGATGTATCCTACTAGTTTTGCATTTCAACTTCTATCAATTTCCCAGTTTATTGTGTGAATACAGAAGCAAAAAAGCCAAAATTCTATCAGTATTCTTAACTTAGAAAAAAACAAGAAACAAACAAACAAAAAATTAAACATCAACCCGACTACCAAAAAACCTAGATTCCCAGCCTACCCACCTAAGCCAGAAAATTTCAGCCACTTGCACTGAATGAGCTAATTTTTAATTTGACCTGTATCCATCTGAGAACTTCTGAGATCGAAATAATATTTCTAAAGATATACATGGGTCAAGAGTCCAGAAATAGTTCTCAAGTTGGGTAACGGCAAATAATTCTGGCACACTCTTACTCGCCTTAAGCAAATCATATTTGATACCTGCTCATAACAATATAAACCCACCTGCCATGATGTCATCCAGCGTGTCATTGAGGGTCTGAGCAGGGCTGGCTACCATTAACCCTTGTTGTGTTTCTGTCAGAATTCCTTGCCCCAGCCCTGCCAACTGTGCTTGGCCCAGTACTGGCTGTCCAACTATCACTCCTTGCAGTTCTGTAAGATTTGCGATGGACCCTGGAGGCAAGGGACCTGCCGCCAGAGGCAAAGCTTGAGGCATGGCCAGAGGCTGGATTGGTGCAAAACCCATCTGAGCAGCAGTTTGCTGGGGTTCATCTTTAAGCAAAACGGGATCCACTTGCTGTAACCGTGCATAGTCTCCCTCGGAAAGCTGTTCTCCAACCCCAACAGGAGTCAGCAGTCCCAGATGTTGGCAAGACTGTTGCTGCTGCTGCTGAAGTTGAATTCTTTGAGCTTTAACCTCTAGATACTGCTTTTTTAGCTGCTGCTGCGTTTTCAGTTGTAACTCTCGTTCTACTTTCTGTAGTTCCTCCAAAATCTTTTGTTTCTTCTGGATTTGTTCCTCCCTTGTTTTGTTCAGCTCCTCGATCTTCTCCTTGGTAAGTTGGTCAGCATGAGCCAGTTCCAACGACTGCAGCTGTGCATTCTTTTCTATGGCTTCTTTTATCCTCTGTTCCAGTTCTGTTAACTTTCCCTGAGCCTCTTCTACAATGCTCTCTGGAGACTGATTGGTGATGTAACCCTGTACATCCTGGCTGTTTGCTGGCAAATGGCTGCTGGACTTTTGTTTAGAAGCAGCTGTGTGAAAAAGAAACCCCCTCAGAAGTGCACATGAATGGCATCCTCATTACAGAGTTACTGTTGGGAGGTTTAGTGCCAACAGTTATGCACAAAGTTATTATATCCACAGAAGGTGAAAATGCATTGTTAAGAAGTTAAAAACAAATCCACCTTCTTTATCATAAATATAAAATGTATGTATTTTATGTGCATAGAATAATCTTTGGGAAATCAATTTCAGAATTTTAAAAATATCACATGGCTAAAATTAGACAATAGAGGGATGCAGATTTGTGATATCAAAGTGGTACAATTAAAATAAAATCTAAGACTATGTGTAGATAGATACCTCATCTGATCATAAAGATGTAAAAACTTATCATAAGAACAGAAAAATAATGCTAAATTATTATGATGTAGAGAAAACTTAAACTTCTAAGTCAAGGTTTTTCTACATTTAATAATCTGTGCCTTTTAAACACACACACATACACACAAAGAGTACTCAAACCACTGAGAAGTACCAGGAAATTAAAATTCAACTAAAATAAATATTTGTTGGGGCCTACCATCTTCAAGACTGATAAAGGTAAGATAGAAATTCACATATTCATAAAGCTACTTGGCCAACAGACAACTGGAATTCAGTTTCCCTGGAAGAAAAGATGCTTAACTATGACATTCATCATATCTTCCAACAGCCATGTGAATAAATGTATCTGGCTATCGGTATAGCAATCATTTGCTTGGTATACCAACTGAAAAAGGTGCCAAGGCTCTAGATTGGTAGCAGTGATTGAAAAGAATGGTGGAGATACTTAGTATTACTGTTGGTAAAATAATACAGGTAGCCAAAAACCAAAAAGTTAAAGTCACACTGGTTCTTCAGGTAAAACTTTCTAAAAAGAAAAACTGATTCAAACTAGTCACTGTTTCGGGACATGACTTATGAATCATACATGATGTAACATCCACAAGTAAAATATGGACCTGAGAGTTCTAAAGAAACAAGCAACCATATCTGAAGTAACTTTGAATTCTTGGTTGACAAAAGGTATTTCAGGTATAAAATCTATATTAAACCAGTTATTCTAAAATAAAATTTAATTTTGATCTAGCTATTATTATGCCTTATATTACTACCGAAATTTCAGTAATTTACAAAAAATGTCACCCAATTATACCCAGTCTAATATTTTAACATGAATAGAAGTAACTAGTTATTAGAGAAAATCACAGATAATCAGAATTGCATCAAAGATGAGCATCTGAATTTCTATTAATATTTCTCATTCCAGCACAAATCCATGCTCTCAACTATGTTCTTTCCCAATAACATGCTTCTTTCATTGTTTAAAAAAAAATGTTTTATGCCAACTTAGTAGAATTCACTTCTTTGTGGAAAAATAATTTTAAATGGCTATTTTTTTCAATCTTATCATTTTTACTTGGACAACCTGAAGGCTTTAGAAGTATAACTGACCTTTATTCCTGATGGGAAGAGTGGAGGCAACACTGGCAGGTGGTTTGTCAGGCTCCTGAGGTGGGACAACCATGGGCAGTGCTTGAACTGGTACTCGCGGAGCCTAAAACGAATAAAACTGATTATATTTCTGCCTTTCCTATACCTTCCTTTAAATAATATGCTTTAAATGATTCAGTTGGTAAAGAATCTGCCTGCAATGTGGGAGACCTGGGCTCAACCCCTGGGTTGGGAAAATTCAACCCACTCCAGTATTTTTGCCTGGAGAATCCCCATAGACAGAGGAGCCTGGTGGGCTGCAATCCATGCGGTCGCAAAGAGTCAGATATGACTGTGCGATTGGATGCCACAGAATGAAGATAAGTTATGAAGATCCATTCAAAGTATTTTTTAACATAATCTCAGGAAACAACATATTTACTTAAAATATGCTGGTATCAAACTATTTCCATGACTTTTCTTTTTCTGGCCATACCACAAAAGTCCCATCCACTGGGGCAAGGAAATCCCTCCAAGATATTTTTTTTTAAACAGACTTGGAAATCAAAAGGTCATTCTGGCCATAGTAAGAAAGCAAAGCAAAATGATATCAATCTAGAATGTGGGTATTATACTGAACGGTCATTAACCATATTGAGTACATTATCTTTAATGAGAATTGCATATTATAAAAAAAACAATCATTCTAGTTTAATCTGGAACTATGACTAAAAAAGGGATAAAGATAATATAATATAAAATGCTTTAGTTTAGAATCTTACCCTATTTAAATCGTGGGATGGGGGGGTTAATTGAGTGACATCTGGTGGAGGGGCTGAAAGCAAATTATTAGGATAGTCCAAAAGATAGCAAACAACGCTTGTGTGACCACCTTTTGCTGCTTCTATCAACATAGTTGAGCCATCCTAAAAAAGTGAATATGGAAAGGGAAAAAACAGTTTTTCAAATTAATTTACAGAACCATTAAAGAAGATAAAGCCGACAGGTCCCAGACACGTTACAGTTTCAATTTTAGTAAAGAACACTTTCCTCTAAAAACAGAAAATGAACACATTCAGAATGTCAATACAAGTTGAACTTGTAGATAACGTGTTATGCTCAAGGGTGAAGATTAATTCACAATGCTACCTGAAACACTGGAGTTACATACTTTTAAACGGTGAGTTGGATCTGCCCCATGAGCCAAAAGTAGTTCCACTACTGCCAGATGACCCCCTGCACAAGCCAGGGACAGTACAGTATGGTCATTATTAGCTGTGGTTCTATTCACATTTGCTCCTAAAACAGACAATTCATGAAAAACAATGTTAATAAAATGTTGTTTCTTAAATTATGGCACACTTCAAAATCAAAAGAGTAGAGAGAACAGGATAATGAAGCCCCATACTCAATACCCAGCTTCAATGATTATAAACATAGCCAATCTCATTTCACATATACCCACATCCATTCTCCTCTCCCATCCTGAATTATTCTAAAATAAATCCCAAACACATAGTTTCATCCATAAATGTTTAAGTATGCAACATTAAAAATTAAGGATAAAAGTATATATTCCTCTTAATATAATCAGTTTTATAAAAGTAAAATATAAAATTTTATCTAAATTTTTGTATCTTCAGTGGGCAAGATGACTAAAAACCAATAAATAAATAAATAAATAATTCACACTGCCCTCTAAGGGCCAAATAATGGAAGGAATTAACAAAAAATAGGAAGTAATAGTAGTAAAATTTTCATCTCTGATTTGCAGCAGTGTGAGGCATGTGGGAAATGGAAAAAATAGCAGGAAGAAACTGGAATCGGATTCATTAAACAAAGGAAGAGAAGAGATAATAACTGAAAATAATTTCATTCTTGAATATCATGTGTTATTCATAAACATGTAACACAAGTGTTTAAATTGCCTAAAATAATTTGACCAATACATTCTTTCTGATTTGTCAACAAACTTCAGTATTTTTGATAAAAAAGAAATGGCATATATTACTTTTTAAATTGTATCATCTACATAGTCTCCCTTTAACAATGTTGAATCAAAAGTAAAATCTATAATCTCCTATACTGAAGTTCATGAAAAAGTTTCAGCCCGAACTCATATAGTAAATACCAAAGAGATAATTGAAAGAAAGCAATAATATGTTACTTTTGTTAATAAGGATGTTGGTTTTCAAACAGAATAAATGACCACAAACAAAAATGCATTTTGGGCATATTTTTTCCATTTCAATTTTTAGGTTTTTTTGGGTGGGCTGTGTTATATTTATGATTACTTCTTTATAGTTTACAAAGAAGGAAACCTAGGACCAGGGAAATATAAATAAAGGAGAAAAGTGTCTTGCCTTCAAGTTAATCAGTGGCAGAAACTTGGCACAAAAATCCAGGTTTCAAGATAAATTATTACATAAACAGAACAGACTTCAAGCAATCTAAACCCTCATTTACATAGAGAAATTTTTCTTTATTGAAATGTTACTCAACAAGTGTGTTACCCAGTATGACAACTCTTCATGGACTGTTTCTGTGTGTTGCAGGGTATTTATCAACTACCTACTCACAAAAATCTCAGTAGCATTCCTCCATCACATGATACCCACAAAATGTCCTTTACCTCTAAATCTCTTAATACCCAAGGGCAGGGAATAGACATCTCTGGGAAAAAATCACTGCCTTACAGAAACCTACCTTTACTAATTAGGAACTGAACAGTACAAACATGGCCAGCTCGTGCAGCTTTCATTAAAGGAGTTCTTCCACCTTCAGATTCATGCTCCTGTTTAAAAAGTACAGACTTATTTGATATTTAATTTCAGTGAACAATTATTCTTTTTCATGAAAATCAAAAGGAAAAGAATTGGACTAATTTTAGAATCTAAATATATTAAATAACGTGCTCTGAAGTAAATCAAGAAATACATTCTTTAAACTATCTCAAATTATAAGCATGCTCTTTAGAAATATAATAAGAACTGAAATTATATTCAGTGATTGCTATACCCTTATCTGAATCCATCTAGCTAATTTTTCCTTCTCTCTCTACAAGAGGGATTGTGGAAATTGAGCAATGAATGGCACTCTAGCGCAGCCCTCTCCAAACAATCAACATTATCTCCAACCACTACAAGTAATTTTCTTTTCACAAGTTTTTATCTTATCTGTA
>SJYX01020341.1:149030-194029 GCA_006410675.1 Oreotragus oreotragus
TTTTATCTAAATTTTTGTATCTTCAGTGGGCAAGATGACTAAAAACCAATAAATAAATAAATAAATAATTCACACTGCCCTCTAAGGGCCAAATAATGGAAGGAATTAACAAAAAATAGGAAGTAATAGTAGTAAAATTTTCATCTCTGATTTGCAGCAGTGTGAGGCATGTGGGAAATGGAAAAAATAGCAGGAAGAAACTGGAATCAGATTCATTAAACAAAGGAAGAGAAGAGATAATAACTGAAAATAATTTCATTCTTGAATATCATGTGTTATTCATAAACATGTAACACAAGTGTTTAAATTGCCTAAAATAATTTGACCAATACATTCTTTCTGATTTGTCAACAAACTTCAGTATTTTTGATAAAAAAGAAATGGCATATATTACTTTTTAAATTGTATCATCTACATAGTCTCCCTTTAACAATGTTGAATCAAAAGTAAAATCTATAATCTCCTATACTGAAGTTCATGAAAAAGTTTCAGCCCGAACTCATATAGTAAATACCAAAGAGATAATTGAAAGAAAGCAATAATATGTTACTTTTGTTAATAAGGATGTTGGTTTTCAAACAGAATAAATGACCACAAACAAAAATGCATTTTGGGCATATTTTTTCCATTTCAATTTTTAGGTTTTTTTGGGTGGGCTGTGTTATATTTATGATTACTTCTTTATAGTTTACAAAGAAGGAAACCTAGGACCAGGGAAATATAAATAAAGGAGAAAAGTGTCTTGCCTTCAAGTTAATCAGTGGCAGAAACTTGGCACAAAAATCCAGGTTTCAAGATAAATTATTACATAAACAGAACAGACTTCAAGCAATCTAAACCCTCATTTACATAGAGAAATTTTTCTTTATTGAAATGTTACTCAACAAGTGTGTTACCCAGTATGACAACTCTTCATGGACTGTTTCTGTGTGTTGCAGGGTATTTATCAACTACCTACTCACAAAAATCTCAGTAGCATTCCTCCATCACATGATACCCACAAAATGTCCTTTACCTCTAAATCTCTTAATACCCAAGGGCAGGGAATAGACATCTCTGGGAAAAAATCACTGCCTTACAGAAACCTACCTTTACTAATTAGGAACTGAACAGTACAAACATGGCCAGCTCGTGCAGCTTTCATTAAAGGAGTTCTTCCACCTTCAGATTCATGCTCCTGTTTAAAAAGTACAGACTTATTTGATATTTAATTTCAGTGAACAATTATTCTTTTTCATGAAAATCAAAAGGAAAAGAATTGGACTAATTTTAGAATCTAAATATATTAAATAACGTGCTCTGAAGTAAATCAAGAAATACATTCTTTAAACTATCTCAAATTATAAGCATGCTCTTTAGAAATATAATAAGAACTGAAATTATATTCAGTGATTGCTATACCCTTATCTGAATCCATCTAGCTAATTTTTCCTTCTCTCTCTACAAGAGGGATTGTGGAAATTGAGCAATGAATGGCACTCTAGCGCAGCCCTCTCCAAACAATCAACATTATCTCCAACCACTACAAGTAATTTTCTTTTCACAAGTTTTTATCTTATCTGTAGGAATTTCTAATTTCCACTCTCTCTTATATACTTCTCATCATTTCTATTTTACCTGACATATACAGTGATAATTTGAATATCTTTTTAATACTACCAATGACAAGATATTACTACAGATTTCTGGGTTTCTAAAGGATGGAGAACCAACTGCATTCTTGTGATTCAGAATATCAGCACAGGAAAAACTTTCAGGTCTTACAGTATAAAGGTTTGAGAAAACTACCTTTTATAAAGCATTTTATATGTCAATCTTTTTACACTTACATCTGATGATTTTTCCCTTAAGTCATACACTAAGTTGTTTTAACTGCAATTAACTAAGCAAGATTACACTGCTGCCATGTTTCACAGTCACTGTGGTAAACACTGGAAATATAGCCCCTAAGCTGAAGTAGGTCAAAACCTAATAAGAGAAATAGGCACATAACTATAGCTAGAATATAACGTGAATCGTAAGCTCTTCAAGAGTTGTACCAACCCAGAGCCAAAAGAGACCACAACAGTAATCTAATTTAATCTTTTCCTTTCATAAAATGAGAAGTTAAATAAATTTTAAGAAACCAGTTAATTGAGGAGCCTGTTTCTGCCCGTATGAGTTTCTGTTATAAACTATCAACTGCTACACAAAAACACACAGGTGCTCATGGTTTAACTAAAATCTACTTTTCTTACTCCCACACAGGTTAAACTGGAAGAATGCCTTTATTCCCCCACACAGAATTGCTTTATTTTTCCCTATCTCTCAGTCTGTACTCCTACTAATTTTTCCAACCAGAGGAACCTCTTTTGTTATAAGATCACGGTATCTATCTTTCTAAACCTTATCCAGCCCCAAGCATAACATCTCAGATGACGTCTTCACCTCTTCTGAGCTTTCTGCTTATCCTTTCCCTATGACACCTCTTTATAATCTAAGAATGACCTCAGTATTTCACCCTTCTCACTAAAAGTTATCTGAGGGGACTGCCCTGGTGGCTCAGTGGCAAAAAAATCCACCTGCCTATACAGGAGACAGGAATTCAATCCCTGATCTGGGAAGATCCCACACGCCGCAGAACAACGGAAACCCTGCACCATAACTACCCGGTTCACACTCTAGGGCCCAGGGAGCCACAGTTACTGAGGCCTGTGCACCCCTGAGCCTGTGCTCCACAACAAGAGCAGCCACTGCAATGAGAAGCCCACGTACTGCATCTAGAGAGCATCCCCCCACTTGCCACAGCTAGAAAAAGACCCAGCACAGCCAAAAAATTAAATAAATCAATCTTTTAAAATAAGAAAAGGTATCTGAAAGAAAATATTACTTATCTTTTTAACTCCTTTATTCAATAATGCTTTGAATGGTACAGGTACAATTTATTTCCTAAACTACAGTGAAATGCCCCTAAGTAATACGTGCCTTTTTACGACAAATCAAAGAAACTTCTAAAAATAGTTAAGTACCTAAAAGAAAATTTGTACTAATTATTATCATTAATTATTAACATATCAAACACAAAATTTTCCCCTTTTTGTCAGAGGAAAGGGGTATTTGACTGGATATTGCTGCTAATGAGGAAATAAGAATGGACACAAAACAGCACAGGGAAAAATATGACTGAATAAACAATGGTGAAAAGGTGAACATAAAATTAGAAGTAAAGAAATACCTTTTGTCTACAGTCTCCACAGGACTTTAATTTCTTGTCTTAGCTTTAATTATTAAGATTTAGAAAGTGCCATGGCTTACCAGATCTGCTCCTGCCTGAAGTAAGACATCGGCTACATCAGTATGACCATTTTCACAGGCATACGTTAGTGCTGTATCCCCTGTTGCTGTTGTTGCATGAACATTAGCTCCTGCAGTGGTGTTAGACACACAGCCTTAACAAAAGAAGCATAAGACACAAATGTGGATACTGAAATTTCTTTTAGAGAAGCCATATCGCCTCAGATTACACAAAATAGCCTTATTCATGTCTAGAAATAGAGAATATTGTCTGCATGTTTAAAAGCAAAAAAGAAAAAAAACTAGAAACAGACTACTGCTTAAAACTAAAACTGCAGATACTTTGAACAGTGATAAGGTAAATTACTTACTCAGAATATACACAAAAATGTATCTTTTTTTCTACACACATTCAGTACATCATACATCAGAAAAAAGTTATTTGCATTGTAACACTTTTACTTATATGAATCATGCAAAAAAACAAAAAACACCTCCCAAATGCAAAAATGCCTACCTGCAGCTAGTAAGTATTTAACTAACTCCAAATGACCCTCTTGAGCAGCTTCCATTAAAGGGGTCGAACACCCCAGTTCTATATCAGCTCCTGCCTTAATTAAAAAGTCTGCCACTTCCAGAAAGCCTCCACAGCAAGCCAAAGTCAAGGCAGTTTCTTGAGTTTCTTCTGTCTGTGCATTGATATTTGCTCCTAAAATATATTTAAAGAAAGTCATTAACTTATTCCAGAGATAAGCCAAGAATGGTTATTTCCTAATAAACTATATTTCAAAAATGAACATTACTTTACTAAATGATAAAGTGCTTCTCCCCCCACTTCAAGAGGCAGTTAAAAATAAAGAAAAATATCAAAACCACATCCATGAACCCATATTTGATATACACTGTTAGAATAAGATTCAGCCAGAAGGAGTTGATACAAGTCATGTGGTTTAAGGACTTAGGAAAAAATAAAATGCAGTCCCTTGTTATAAAGATCCAAAATAATGATGGTAAAGATGCTGATAAAAATAACATATAATATTTAACATGCTATTATTTGTCAGGCAATATTTAATGCATTTTACATATTTTTATTAGCTCCATTTTTGCAGCTAAGGAAATGAGATTAATTAACTTGTCCAAGGTCACAACAACATTATCATCACTACTACCACCATCACTACAGCTAACACTTAACTGGTACAATATGACAAACATGTCCTAATAGCTTTATACATATCTATAAACTCACAATAATACTAGAGATGATAATTTTTAAGGCACAGAAAGTTAGAAATATATAACCTACAACCCTACCCCACCCTCAGTTTTCTGTTTTTATTCACACAGAACACAAAGGTTCTGAAAGCTCTTAAATAATAAAGAAGTATATTTAATTCTATTTAGCACAGTATGGGAGTTATTTTAGCACCTCATTATGAATCTACTGGAAAGATGAAATAATTAAATTCAACTTTATAAATTATCATCTTACATGTTACCCATTTATGCCTTAGTATCTTGATTGGTATTGGTTACCTTGGCCTAAAAGTAAAGCCACCATTTCTTCATGTCCTTCACGAGCGGCTTCCATCAGTGGTGTATAGCCTTCATCATTGACTTCTTCCAGGCTAGCTCCTCTTTCAATAAGCAAAGCTGCAAGTTCCACGTGCCCACCACATGCAGCCAAGGTCAACGGTGATTCAAATGAATCAGCAGGCATGTTCACTTGGGCACCACTGTCAAGAAGCAACCTAGCTACTTCAACATGGCCATCCTGATTTCAAGGCAATTAAAAAAGTGAATTAGCACCATTTAAAAGAATCATTAAAAATATTTCTCACCTGCTATACAATGAAGTTCACTTATCTCAATTCAAATAAGAATTAATAAATCTACATTTAAGAGTTGAATAAGGAAGCTGACCTACTTCTATTCCTTTAGTATTTATTGTAGTGGTAAATAGAGACTGAGGATATAAAATACGTAGAAAAATACTTCCAATCAAAAAACTTGTTTAGCAACAGGAAAAAAACACAGTTAAGTACACAAAAGATTACTGTGAGATAAGACCAATACCGCATAGTATAAGCTTAAGTGCTACAAGGATAAAGTTTAGAAAGGGGAAAGTAGGATTTTCATGGGAATCTTAAGGACAAGCAAATTTCTCATTAGGTAGAAAAAGAAAAATGCAATACTTTTTAGTGTGGGGGAATTCAGCATGATGTATTAGTGAATACATCATGTACAATATGTACATGGTATTCCCTTTGTTGTTCACAATCAAATGCCAGTGAAAATTAAGAAAAAGTTGTTCTATCTTCTGTCTCCTATATCGGTCTCCCTTTCCCACACTGTTGGCAACTCCACGGCTCACTTTTCCATTCTTTCTTCTTTTGATATACTTTTTCTTTCTTCATCACCTCACAGATATCTCAACTTCTTTCGTACATGTCATGCCCATTTTCCCTTGGTACTTGCCATATTACACAGCTTTAATGGTTTTATGACTATTTTACTTACTTGCTGTTACCATACTGTTCCTTTAAGCTCAGAGTTTTCTTCCTCCATAAGCAGTCAGCTCTTACATTTCCTTCAAAGTCCAGCTTAAAATCTCAGTCTCATAGCAAGTCTCTAAACCTATGGCCTCTACTAGCATCTTTCATTTGCTTATAACACTTAATTACACTGCATGCAGAGTAGGTCCACAGAAAATTCCACTTTAATGATTTAATCTACATATAGGTTGTTTCTCTAGTGGGGGTGGCGTAACTGTTTTAAGTTCCTTATCATGGGGATATTACTGAGCATTTTACACACATTTTGACATTTAATCCTCAAAACAACCCTAGAGAAGGATATTATCCTCATTTTAACAGATGGGGAACTCTAAACCCTCTAAGAAAACCTGTTTGTTCAAAAGAATGATTTAACACTGGTATGGCAATAAGAAAAACAAAAATGGCTGAAATAGCTACTTAATATTTTTTAAATTACTAATTAAAATTTAACATCCTTTCAATAATCATTCTCTGAAGGGAAGTTGAGACAAGAAACCAAATTAATTTGGGGTCATTTTATCTTTGGTATGTTTTCTCATAAATCTCTCTATAAAGTTATTATGATACATGTCTGTGCCACAAGTCATAGACTGAAATACAAAGTTTAATAAGAGTACTATTCTTATACATTCTCAAGAACAAACTCAAGTTCTTAAAGAAGGGAATTCGGGGTTGAGAAAAGACTATGCCTGAGGAAGAATTATGTAACACAAACAATATTCTAATTTCAAATTTTTCATAAATTTTAAATTGTGGGTTTGATGAACATGTTTACTTTTATTATGTACATACTCTTGTGGATTATGATCTCATCTTTAACATCCTTGATCAATCTGTCAGAAAGTCATTTTTTGCACCAATTATATAAAACCAGTATAGTTATGTGAGACCAAGAAAATGAAGGTTGTGCTACAAAGCTTCAGAAAGGACTCTGATAAAAGTTAATGTTGTTCAACTGGCTCTGAAAACGACTGATAACTCAGATAGCTAAGGTTCTGATCCACGGTAAGTCATGATAAACAGAATCTTTGAACCCAGGGAAATGGCACTCATTATCCACTGGCTCTGTCTCTACCTAATATATAAATTTTAAGTATGTATTTCACCAATCTTACCATGCAAGCCTCCATTAAAGCAGTGTGCATTTCATCTGTTTTATGCTCTTGATCTGCTCCTGCTTCCAAAAGAAACCGCACCATCTCTAGATGTCCTAAACCAAAAGTTTATAAGATTACTTAAAAATATTTCATTAGTCCAAAAAAGTAAAGTTATATTTTGAAAACTTGTATTTAACTTACAGTATAAATATATCAGCAGAATACTAAAATCAGCTACAAGCCATCCTTGACAGCCCAACACAAATTATACAAGTAATCTGTGCTGTTCTACTCCTTACCCTTTTGCCCCAGAAAATGCTGTTACTAGAATCCTCCCTGCAGGTGAACAAGGTTGGCACTAAAATGCAGCACCTGGAATATCCCCTCCACAACCTTGTTAAGCCCAGGCATGTCATAGTTATTTATACTGTAGACTAAATTAGATTTTGTGAACTGCAGCCTGGGATGAAAAATCATCAATGAAGTTATTTTTATGAGGCAATGAGCTTTAAGTTTCAATAACAAACTCACAAGCTGTATGTAAGTTGGAAACTGCATATATAAAAATATCCTTGAAACAACACCATTTATATTTATCCATTTAGATATTAACACATATATATAGACACATACATATATATTTACATAGTGTCAAATAAACCATAAACTTCAATTCACATAATAATTACCTTATGAGTAGTTACAAGGATTATCAATTATATTTTAAAAAGGACTTCAGATACCATGTAAGAAACAACAGAAATGTTACTAATTTTTTCCCCAACTGTATCTGGAATGAGCTGCAGTCAATTCTCAACCAACTGGGAATGGAGGGAAGGACTGGATAGCGGAATCATAGTTAAAACTAAATTAACTTTGGTGAGTAAGTGTTGTATCTGCCATACCTAGTTTTTGCTAACAAATTACATTTCCTTCCTCTCTGTCATTCTCCCTTCCCAAAGATCCACATCAATGTTTAGTCTTGGCCTGAATTCTATCCCTTCCCCAGCTCCTCCATGTCAATTTGTATCCTAGGAGACCTCACGAGAAATAAAGCAAAGTTAAGAGTGTGCACAGATCCCTGGAAGTAGTAGAAATGTTCTCCAGGAGCTCAGTTCTTTATCTAGTTTCTTTAATAAAAGCCTGCAAGCCCTAACCTCAGCAGGATGGGGCTACAAGCAAAGCAGAGAGGGAAGAGTAGTTACATATAACCCCATCTCAGTGCTCACTGGCCAGGTGGCTTTCAGTGATAAAATGGAGCCAGTTTCGCTTTCAAACTATTTGTGAAAAGGTGAGAGAAAGCCACCCAATCAGCCTGCCCTAGAGGCTGCCCCAAGGCTTAATTCCTCTCCTCACAATGAAGATCAACCTCTGCCTAACTACCAAACAGAAGTGACCTCAGCTGGGCTTCCTTAACACCCTTAATCTGAATTATCTGTAACACCAGATAATCAAAAGTCCTTGGGAGCCTATTTTAACATTTAACTTAAATTTTAGTCATTTAATTGTGTAAGGATTATTTTAGCCATGTTTTTAAGTGAAATTATTCCAAAAGACCTAACAAAACTTTGGCTGCTCTGAAATAGAAAAACAACATTGGGGACAACACAAGAGTGAGGGAACCAAAGTCCTGGGTGCAAAATTTAAGGAGACATTCACTCACAGGCTAGTGGCTATGAAGCTTCAGCCACTGAGAGTGAGTGCTTCCTTAAATTTTGTATTTTGCCTTTCAAGAGCTTTTTCTTGATGCCGCTGGGTCAAAAATGTTATCACTTTTTTTATGATAGAAATAAGACACAGCTGCAGATGGTAGAAAACACTGAATTGAATGGCTATGCACATATATTTCATAAGATTTTTTTGAAAAGTTTCTTTACTTATAGACATAAAGGTTGATTCTGAAAAATATATGGCTCTGTGGCTATCATTTTAGAATCCAGAATCTAAATCATAAGCTAGCTGAAGATTAAATATTTATTCAGACAATCATCTTCACCCCAAAAATAAGACATTTTACTCTGTTATCAGTATTTTCAGGTTGACTGATGTCACTTAGAAGACAATGTTACTAACCCCTTTGTACAACTATATCTGGGCACGTAGATTCAATTTCAACCAGCTCTTCCTTTATTACACGTGTTGATACTCTAAAAAATTGTTTTTCTGAATACAAACCCCCTCCATACCACTTATTTTTTTTTCATATATCCTCCCTTTCTCTTCCATTTTTCTCCTTCTTCATGAGAAACAGCTTACATACCTTCTTGTTAATAAATCGTTTTAGCTTCCATTGCATTTACTTTAAATTTACAGCCTAAATACGTCTGAATTCAATAGGATCCTTTTGTATAAACCAGGCAAAACACAAGCATAAACATTAAGAAGTACAATGCATATTAAAATTATGTTTCTGATAAAAACTGGGTCAATTACTATTTTTCATTGACAATATTTATAATATTGAATATTTTTAAAATTATATAAACTTCACATACTAAAAACTTTTAACCTCTGAAGTACTTTAAACACTTTTATTTATAACATACTACATACTATTACCATCTTTTATTTTTTAAGTGAATAACCATACTACATGAACTGTCATTTCATGAGTTTAAAAACTTCATTTTTTTAGGGGGAAAAAAAAAGGTTTTTTTTTTTACTGTACCTTTGTAACAAGCTAATGTAAGGGCACTCTCTTTAAATTCATTGGAATGCGTATTAATGCCAGCCCCATTTTCTAGCAGCAATCTGGCTACTTCCACATGTCCAGCACTTCCAGCTTCCATAAGAGGAGTATGACCATTTTCATTATGGTCCTCAATACTAGCACCGGATTCCAAGAGCACCTTTACAACATCTACATACCCTCCAGCACAAGCATATGTAAGTGCTGTATTGCCTATTTTAATGAAGAAAAATAGACATTCAGATAAAATAGCAAAATAAAACAGGTTTATTTAGTATCAAAGAGAAAACTGACATAGGAGGCTATAAAACTTTAATAAATTTAGCTATTACACTTATACATACAATTCTTTTCTTTATTACATTTTATCTTACTGAAATCAACTCCTTATTTTTTTTCATTTCAAAATCAGGGTTAAACACATGAGGAAAATCATATACACTTATCACAACTGGAGAGTTATAAAAGAACTGAGCAATTCTGAAACAAACTTTTCTAATGAGAAAAAAGTCACATTCATTCTAATTCTGAGAAATGTTTCCCAAAGTGCATTTGTTCTTTAGATTGCAATTATTCATCATATATAGATATACCTCATTCTGGTCCTTTTAATCACATGTTGCTTTTACTACAACTTTAAACATCAGTTAACTGGTAGTCAAAGTTAAAATAATTTCAAAAACATTCCCTCTTAATGATAAAAACTTCCCATGTTAAGAGGGGGAAAAAAACTTAACTTCTGTGTAAAATAAGGATCCATAAAACCTCCTCAAATCAGAACCTATAGACCTTTAAAATTATTTAAAATATTTAATAAATTTGAAAATCTTGCACGAAGGAAATGCACAAAATGTATTTTCATATATTTTAGAGCTTTGATACAAATTCATCTATGCCTAAGTTTGAAAGAAAAAAATTGATTTAGATTAACATTCTGTCTTTGGTGGAACATGTCTTTGCTTTCCTCTAGGCCACAATTTAATACACTAGACAATGACAGACCGACCTTCTGCTGCATATCCTTCTTGTTCTCCCTATCTTTCCTTCCCTTCTTCCCTGATAAACAGAAAACCTGGGTTTGGGAGGTATAGCCCATACTTCTTTATTTCTAAGAAAATGGTCCTAACCCAGTCAGTGTTTAATATAAAATAACCAAGGCCAAGATAGCCCTCATACAAAACAGGAGATATTTCATTCAAAATACATTGTATATACTTTAAGCCTAACGCACAGACATACACAAATCTGCAGCATTGATAACTGCAAAAGCATCACTAATGCAAACTTTCATCTGAATTAATTACTAACAGAGGGTGTTAAGATTTAAATACTGGAAAAGAGGTATGCATAACCTGTTGAAGACTGTGCATTGACATCAGCTTTATGAGCTAGCAGCAACTTCACAATTTTGACATGTCCTCCATTAGCAGCAGCCATTAAGGGTGTAATGTCACCTTTGATCCCCCTATCTTCCACATTTGCATGCATTGCCAACAAAACCTTACAAAAGAAAAAGTTGAAAGGATATTAGAAAATTATATACTTCTTGAACATACATTTACATTAACACCTACCTAGTCATATTACAGAAAAAAGCCAATAAACAAAAATTATATCTAACAAAACTATTTCTTGAAATGAGCCTGACAGTTGATTTCATTTTACTTCCTTAATACACAAGCCAAATTTTGACAAACAAAAAGAAACCTGTGAGCTTTATTTGGATAATACCTGTGAGCTTTATTTGGATAATACAAACCTGTGCAAGCTCATAATATCCAGCAGAACAAGCTAAACAAAGAAGGCTCTCCCCTTCCTCGGTATGTTCATTTACACTTCGCCCTTCAATGAGTAACTTTCGCACAGCATTTACATCTCCTTCTGAACAGGCTTCTGCCAAACTGCGGCTATTAGGAGAAGAATATCAGGATGTAAGAAAATAAAAAATTGTCTGACATTAAGTATTGATTTTTGAAGTTAATCTGGACAGTAGCACTAAATAAGGATGATTATTTCAATATGACTCATAACAAAAAGAAAATAAAATGATTCATTCACTGAGTGGAGTGGGTAGCCATTCCCTTCATCGGATCTTCCCAACCCAGGAAATGAACCCAGGTCTCCCTCATTGCAGGCAGATTCTTTATCATCTGAGCCACCAGGGAAGCCTGAGTTTTTAAAATCTACATATAAAAGTCACTCAATTAAAATTATCAACATTACAAACTGTTTTCAGTCATGTAGCTGAAAGACAGTCTTATTTACTATTTGTAGGAAAAAAAAAAAAAAACCCCAAAATTTAAGACATAAAATTGTATAGAAAACCACATGAAGAAATAATTGAGTTACTACTACAGTTCTATTTGCAAAGCTCAGCCACTAGAAAAATTTTATAAAATGTAATGAAATGGGTAAAACTTTCACTAATTATAAAGGCCTATCTGGGTTCTACAATTAAGTAAAAGGAAATGAGACAGGAAGTTTTGAGCTTATACTTTGGACTAATCTATAAATAACTATGGTGCTGGAGAAGACTCTTGAGAGTCCCTTAGACTGCAAGATCAAACCAGTCAATCCTAAAAGAAATCAGGCCTGAACATTCATTGGAAGGACTGATGCTAAAGCTGAAGTTTCAATATTTTGGCTACCTGATGCGAAGAGCAGACTTACTGGAAAAGACCCTGATGCTGGGAAAAATTGAAGGCAAGAGGAGAAGGGGTTGACAGAGGATGAGATGGTTGGCTGGCATCACCAACTCAATGGACACAAGTTTGAGCGAGCTCCGGGAGTTGGTGATAGACAGGGAAGCCTGGATGCTGCAGTCCATGGGGTCGCAAAGAGTCAGACATGAATGAGTGACTGGACTGAACTGATAAATAACTGACAAGCAGATTCTTTTTTTTTCAAAGTATTTACTTATACCATCACATTTTGGGGAAGTATGAAAAACATGCAGGTAAGGCAAAGGCTTCATTCAAGCAAAAAGGAGAGTCAGAGAGGTGGTGGAACAACAGAAAATTAGGCTGAAAGTGTAAATTTTTGCCCTGTAAACTGCCCACAAGAATTTCAATTATGGACATTTCTCAAGATTCTTTCACTTACAGATACAATTCATTCGCAGCAAAACACTAACTCCAAGTCTCTTAATTAATATTCTATTTAAAATAAACCTCAGTTCTTACAGCTTCTTAAAACATGGCCCTGTCACTTTAGATACTAAAGGCCTTTTCCATACCCCTACTATCACTAAAACTCAGTTTCAACAACATTCTTGGCCATGATTTTGGTAAAGTCTCCTAAACAGTCTCCCTGCTTTTACCCCTGCTCTCCTCCAGGCTCTTTTCAATGATGGTACCAGAGAGATCTTGTTTAAAAAGAAGTCGATCATGTCACTCCTCTGCTCAGAATCCGTCACCAGCCTCTAACCTTACTCAGAGTAAAAGTTAAATTATTATCCTGTCCAGTGGGAGGAGCTCATACTCCTTCTACTTCTCTGGTTTCATCGCCTACTATTCTCACTCTTACTCTTTCCACTTTAGCCAAGTTGGACTTCATGTTTTTTATTAAACATGCTAGTTTGGCTGCAAGGCCAAGATTTATGTATCTGCTATCCCCCTGACAAGAGAACTTCTTTCAGGCACAGATCATTGCCTTTTCTCCAGGAGATCTTCCCAACGCAGGGATTGAACCCGGGTCTCCCATGTTGTAGGCAGACACTGTACCATCTGAGCTACCAGGAAATGCCCAAATAACTCGATGTTATCTATTTCAAGTCTTTGCTAAAAAACCACCTTCTATGTGAGGATTTTCCTGATTACTCTATTAAAAATGCAACATGACCTCCAACCCCAAACACTACCTTAGCACTTTTCCATTCAATGTTTTCTGCCCAAAGTCCCTTGTTAACTGTGCTGACCCTTGTCAAAGTGAAAGTCTTAAACAGCACTTAATAAGTTTCTCTCTTAATCTTGCATTTTACAGGCACTGGCAGTCTCTAGACTCAGTGTTCTCTATTACCTTTAAGTAAGTTCAGGACAAATCCCTCCCACATGACATTTCCTGTAAAAAAACACACTCTTTTCTCCCTTTCAGGTGATCTCTCATTTTTTCTTTCCCCCTCAGGCACAGATTCTCCTCTATTTTCCCATTTGAACTTTTGCTCAATATCCTCAGGTGTGTTAGCTTTAAAACAGCCTTTCGGGAACTACTCTAACAACAGCTGAAGTTCAGAACTTCCAAGCAAAATGTATGTTAAATTTGGCACATCGGTCCACACTTAACTAATGTAAAATCCGGCACATAGCATCACTGCACTCCCCTTGTTTCTCAAACTTTGCTGAACAAATATGACTGTCACAAACATGCTCTACTGTTTTGCTGATCACTTCTAGTACTTTCAATGCCAAAGAATCAATGACTTTATTTTTCCTATTTCCCCTTTGAACTATACTCTCCAAGGTGTTTAAAATCTCTTCTCTTGCCAGTCTCAGAAGGCACCACATTAAAAAACATCTAAAGAATATCAATAATATTGTAGGCTAGTAAAACTGAATGGTAACTAAGGAACAGAACCTGAGGTTAACTAGAGTCAATCAATGAGAAGGATGGTAAAATAAATTATTAAAAACTTAGATGAATGAAGACAGAGTTAAGAGAAACAGCAAATTCACACTCTTGCTAATATATAATTTCTCCTTCAGTCTTAAAAATACTATTATACAAAAGACAATTCCTGAATGTTATTTTTTATTCTCTAAATTCATTCACAAAAGAATATTCCTATTTCCTCAACTGTTTAAAGGCAATGTCTAAAATGCAGTTGACCCCTGAACAATATGGGGGTGAAGGATAACCACACTCTGCTGCTGCTGCTAAGTCACTTCAGTCATGTCCGACTCTGTGTGACCCCATAAACGGCAGCCTACCAGGCTCCCCCATCCCTGGGATTCTCCAGGTAAGAATACTGGAGTGGGTTGCCATTTCCTTCTCCAATGCATGAAAGAGAAAAGTGAAAGTGAAGTCGCTCAGTCTGTCCGACTGTTAGCGACCCCATGGACTGCAGCCCACCAGGCTACTCTGTCCATTGGATTTTCCAGGCAAGAGTACTGGGGTGGGGTGCCATTGCCTAACCACACTCTACTCAGTCAAAAATCTGCAAATAACTTAATAGTCAGCCCTCCATATATGTAGTTCCTCTGTAACTATAGCTCCTCTATATCTTTGTTTCTGTATCTATATTTTCAACCAACCACAGACTGTGTAGCAGTACAGTATTTATTATCAAAAAAGTCCTGTGCTGAGAGTTCCCTGGTAGTCTAGAGGTTAGGATTTGGCAGTCACTGCTGTGGCCCGGGTTTAATTCCTAGCCAGGAAACTGAGATCCCACAAGCTCCGCAGTGTAGCCAAAAAAAGAAAGAAAAAAATAAACCTGTGTATAAATGGACCTGTGCAGTCAGACCTATGTTGTTCAAGGGTCAAACGTAAATAAAATGGCTTAATGGCTTCTTTTTAATTAAAAGGGGAAAAAAGAAGCCTTTGAGGAATCAAGACAGTAACATTCCCTGGCATTATATTTTTAACTACACTATCCATAATTGTTTTATATACAAGATGAGGTGATTTTTTTTTAAATTGCATAACATTATTAGAAAAACTTAACAGGCCAAGTCACAAAATATTTACTGAGCTCTTACTAAATGTGAAGTATTATATAAAAGGAACTACAGGACACAGAAAGATGACATCCTTGAAACACAATCACATTCAAGTTATGGAAACTATATCTACAAAATTTTTGAACATTCAAAAACAAATAAAAACCATCCCTTCAAAATGGTCAGAACTATGCAAATGAATGGAGAAGGAAATGGCAGCTGAACTTACTAAATGTGAAGTATTATATAAAAGGAACTACAGGACACAGAAAGATGACATCCTTGAAACACAATCACATTCAAGTTATGGAAACTATATCTACAAAATTTTTGAACATTCAAAAACAAATAAAAACCATCCCTTCAAAATGGTCAGAACTATGCAAATGAATGGAGAAGGAAATGGCAGCTGACTCCAGTACTCTTGCCTGGAGAATCCTATGGACAGAGGAGCCTGGCGGGCTATAGTCCGTGGGGTCGCAAGAGTCAGACGCGGCTTAGCGACTAAACCACCACCACCACTATACACATTAAACGGGCGTCCCTGGTGGCTCAGACCATAAAGAAACTGCCTGGGTTGATCCCTGGGTTGAAAGAGATTCCCTGGAGAAGGTAATGGCAACTCACTCCAGTATTCCTGCCTGCAGAATTTCATGGCTAGAAGATCCCGGCGGGCTACAGTTCATGGGATAACACACACTGGGACAGACTGAGCAACTTTCACTTTTTTTTTTCTCATACACATGAAGTAGAAAATGGTATGACTAATTAGAAATCATTGAGTTCTTTGTCAGGAAAACATTTTAAAAAAAAGAAAACAAAATCTAAATCAGCAACAGGTCTTTTATAACATATTGGCTATGAAGTCAGTTTTGTAGTCAGATAGGGGTGTTCTGGCTCTGCTACTTGTTATTTATTTGATCTTGATTAAGTTACTTCTTTACAGTTTTTCATAAGTAAAATGGAAACAAAAATAAAATCTATACCTAAGGTTTTTTTGAGTATAAACAAGGTACCAAATGTAAAGTGGTTCTTCAGTACAGTGTCAGGCACAAAATATACGTTCAGTAAATGTGAGCTATTTTTATCTTTAAGAAAATATTTTTACACTAATCACAGTAGAAATATACTTACTTGTCCGACTGCCCTGCATTTGCTGTGCTTTCAGCTCTCATGCGAGTAAGTGCAGCAGCAGCTTCATCCAACGCACAACTAACAGATGACGTCAACCTCCGAAGCACTTCAGGATCTGCAAAGGCTTTACCATCAGCCGTAGATAATTTGCCTATTCCTATTATATTATTTTCACACCAATTTGGATATACCCAAAAGGAGAAACAAAACAAAATTCAAGTTACTTAACTATTTATGTTAACTTCCAAATGATATAGTGGACAGATATATATTGCCTGGGTAGACTCTTGGGAAAGCACTGTTCTCCAACTGTCTAATAATCTTACTCCTTTTATGTAGCCCATACATGCTCAACTCTGTGACTCTCTGGTTCTAGAAATGGGTCGCTGGTATATGCTGGAACAACTGGGTATCCATAGAGCCGTGTTAGACATTAGAAGAACCTATGTTTAAAAGTTGCCAAATCGCCAAGCGCTATTTAGCCACTTTTATCACCACAAGGAGAAAAAGACTACCCAAAACAAGTCAATATAGAGGAGAGCAGAGAAGTGCAAAGGAGATATTACTGATAAAGTTATATTTGGTTCATTGATTCTAGCAGTGCCAGAAGCTAGCACCAACCCCAAACTTTTGGTATATGGCCACTTTAGCTTAAGAATATTTAGTTGGGCTACTACCACTTGTGACCAAAAAATGGACTGAAAAGACATTACAGGCTACATAAAAGATAACCTACCTGTGAGTATCTATTTGCTTCAAATTACAACTACAACTTAATACACACACCCAAAATCATGTCTAAAAGCTTCTTCTAAAAGAGACATTTAGAATAGCAATTTTTTTTGAAAGTTTCAAAAGCAGAAATGGTTAGTTACCATCTACATGAGACATAACTTGTTGCTATTCTAGATATTACTATATAGCAAGCTGATCTCTAACTTAGTTACTGTTCTAACTCAGCAATGCTTAATACAAGCTGTCCATCAGTGAAGCCTTTCAAGAATTCAGATGTTGAGCTCTCCTATATCTAAAGATACAATTCAGGTAAAAGTGAGGCCTAGGGATCTACATATTTTAAAAACTCTAAGGAGATGCTGATATACAGCCAGGATTTAAGAACCTTTGCTCTAACTTGAAGATAAAATATCTAATGTTTTAAGGAATATTAAGGAATCCCATTACTTAACACATAGTTCATAAACAAAAAGCATTACTGTCATTTGGCAGTTTGTCAGAAATGCAGAATCTCAGAACCCAAAATTACCAACTGATAACCTACATTTTTAAAGAAGACCCCCAAATTATTCAAATATAAGTTTTAAAACAAACTATTTAACTAAGACAAAGACCAAAAAGATATCCCAAATGATGATAATAAACATATTTGAGCAGATTTCTTTTAATAGTGGAAAGGCTCAAAAATATCATATAAGTTTGTGTTTGAAGTTTATAAAAAGTTTACATGCATTTGCTTTTCTTTCTGAAAAATCCCAGATATGAAATATAATATCTTATGGAATAAATCTGGCAAGAAGCCTTTCTGATTTTAGATGTAACAAATGTAAGGAGCAATCAAATTTGGTGTCTGCTACAATCAAGATGTACAAAGAATAAAAACAGTCTTGGTTTGATAAGACAGATACCTACTGTATAATTCCTATTACTAATACCAAAAGCCAGCTATAGTCTAAACCTGCTATAGTAGTATTTAGTCAATAAGACATCTGTGGTTAGTTAAATATTAAATATTAAATATTAACTAACTAACATTATTAAGACCAAGCTTACAGATGCATTCTCACAGGAGAGAATTAGCCCCAACATTTTAGCCATCTCTCACTGGCTATTTAACAACTGTCTGTCAATGACAGCAAAAGAAACGTTAAACAATAGAATACATCTGGATCAATAGAAAGTAATTCCTGTTTTAAAAAGAAATAACACTGAGAAAAAAATATTCTATATTAAATTTTTATGGACTTCTTGTATCTTCATATCTATTTTATAAAAATAACTAGGAAGTAACCTAAGAAATATATAGCAACTTTTCAAATAAATAGTGATTGAAAATTAATCTCAACATTCTGGATTACTGTGATCTTTTTTACTAGTCTTATTCAATTATTAGATATTAATCAGTTGAGATCCAATAAAAGATACATGACCAGATTATTTTTTCCAAGTTAGAACATTTAATCAATTGAACAAGAGAACCATATAACTTCAGAGCAAAGGTGAATTAAAAGATTAGATTTTTATTTCAAGATTATTTTAAGATAATTATTTCTGCCCTTTTTCTTCTTAGAACTTACTCAGAGGAAAACTAAAATAAAACAAGAACTTCATCTTTGATAAAACTAGAAGAAATTTGTAAATCAAAGCTAATATTAGTGAATACAAAGTAAAGAGGAGATGTCATTGACTTGACAAAACAAAATAAGCAGAAACATAGATAATCAAGAGAAATAAGGTGATCGGCCCTGTAGCTATATACAGGTTCCAGGTACAAGGGTAAGGTTTGGATTGGTAAAGAGAGAGACTGGCTGAACTCCTATGAGGAGAATTTAGACATTTAAGACTCCATCCACAAACTGCACAGCAGATGACTGTTCTCTAAATAAACTAAACCAGAAAGACCCTGGGCTAGGACACATCAAGTATAGATGAAGAAGAGATAATACTAAACTGAAAATGAGGGTCAGATGAGCATATGCATGATAAACAGTGAGATCCTTGGCCCCCTTTCTACTCTCAGCTCTCAAAACGCTGGCAGCCAGCATTTCTATTTCACTAGACAAAAATGCGTGTGTGTTGTGGGTTAGTCGCTCAGTCATGTCCAACTCTTGGACTGTAGCCCACCAGACTCCTCCATCCATGGGATTCTCCAGGCAAGAATACAAGAGTGGGTTGCCATTCCCTTCTCTAGGGGATCTTCCCAACCCAGGGATCAAACTCAGGTCTCCTGCACTGCAGGCAGATTCTTTACCATCTAAGACACCAGGCAAGCCTAGACAAAAACAGGCAAGAAATTAACCAGCCACAGAGAAAAGACTTAAAGATACTGACATTTGGGGTTTCAAAGAAATGGAGTGGCTTCTGTACAATCATTGGTATACTAGGGATTCTAAAATGTTCCCAAGAACACCCAGCTCTGTGTACACACTATATATAATCTTTGGGACTATGAATTTGACAGATTTTTATCCTCATGATTAGCTTCACTGATAGCTCAGTTGGCAAAAAATCCGCCTGTAATGCAGGAGACCCCGGTTTGATTCCTGAATCGGGAAGATCCACTGGAAAAGGGATAGGCTACCCACTCCAGTATTCTTGGACTTCTCCTGTGGCTCAGCTGGTAAAGAATCCACCTCCAATGCGGGAGACCTGGGTTCAATTCCTGGTTGGGAAGATCCCCTGGAGAAGAGAACAGCTACCCACTCTGGTATTCTGGCCTGGAGAATTCCATGAACTGTATAGTCCATGGGGTTGCAAAGAGTCAACATGACTGAGCGACTTTCATTTTCCCTTTTCCCATGGAATAGCTGACCTGAAGATAACAAAGTTATCTGGGTGGGCCTGACCCTATCAAACATGACCCCAGGAAGAGCAAAGAAATTTCTATAGCCGGTTGGAGAAAAGAAGTCAGAGATTCAAAGCACAAGGATTCTACATGCCATGCTGATATGAAGATGAAATGTGGACAGTCTCAAACAGGTTTGCTATACAGGAGAGGAGTTCCAGTTGACAGTCTGTACAAATATCAAGATCTCAGTCCCACAATTCCAAGAAACTGAATTCCACTACCAATATAATAAACTTGGAAGTGAATTTTCTTCTACAGCCTACAGATGAGAACTCAGCTGATATTTTGATTGTTAGCTACTATAAAGAAAATGGAAAAAAGGGAGAATAAACACAAAGATGAGAAAAACAAAGCAACTATTAGCATTCTATAAAAAGGAATTCTATCTAAAAAGACAGCTCCTTTCAGCTGAAATCTACTTTCATGTAGCATCTTTAAACCTGGTTTTGCCTCTTCAGACAAGAGAAAACAAACAGCTCTCTTATATTCAATTCAAGTCTCTTCATCTTAGGAGAATCATTCCCTATTACTCTTATGATATATTTTTAAATAATTTCACAATTTTCATTTCCCTCACTTTACAAGGTATTAAAAACAGTCTATGACCCCAAAAGTGGAAGGAATTATACACAGTCAATTTTTATTATTCATGGTAATTATGTTCTGTAAAATCACTGGGAACACTCAATTAATGAATACTCCTCCAAAAGGAAATATAGGGGTAGTGCCTGAAAGACTCTGGCCTGAGCATCTGCATTAACCAGTCAATACATAAACTAGTTTCATGTGCATTTTTAATATACTATACTTGATTCTTTAACACTGAACTCACAGGCAACAGCACTGTAACTCGAGCTAAAAAGGCTTTTCTAATACACCTATTTTCTCCACAAATCACATCACAGCCTGCTCACATTTAGAACACCAGAGAGCACTTCAGCATTATACTTGGGAGCCATTTTAAACAGTGACATTACCAACAAAAGGCACAAAAATGTGGAAAATGTAACCCAAAGTAGATTGTGGAAAGGACATTTGATTATGAGAGCTGACACAAGAAGGCAGAGAGCATCATCTCAGCAGAAAATATGCACATAGAATAAAGCACAATTTTCACTCTTCTGTGCATTTCTATGAAAGACAGAAAGTGCTGTGAGTATTAATATGGGGATATAAATACATTTTATAAAGTGGGTGAATTTGCAAAAATGGAATTCAAGATGAATATAAACTGACCATAAATGAAGTTTCTGTTTATAAGGTTTACAGTAACCTGTCAATTGTATTTTGGCAATGAAAACGTGCTTTCATGAAATGGTCCATGTAATTCTCCAGAAAGTAATCCTTAACTTTTATGAATAGTCTTACACCAAATATCTAAGATCATACCTTTATAATAACTGGAATTTTTAAGTTATAAGAACTTTGGAAAATTAGGCAGGCTTATTATATATGTAGAGTTTGCAGACTTACCTGCAGCCTCTAGTAAAGCTTCCAGTCTAGCTTGTGTTTCTGGATCTACTGTCCTGAGGTCTGCACCATCAGCAGTACCTGACAAAAGTAACTTGGAAGCCGTTTCCAGCATTGGATTTTCCAAATCATCTTGATCCAAAATGAAAGACTCCACCTAGAAAACAAATACCAAAAATGGAAGGAAGGGAGAAATGAAAGGAGAAGAGGAAAGTGGGAAGAGAAACAAACAGAAGAAAAAGAAAGAAGAGAGAAAAATATTTTAACGTCAGTATCAATGATAAATACAATGCAATCCTAAATAATTTCAATGGAATATATAAGTCCACAGTTCAAAGTAGAAAATTAAATTTGTAGAATATTTTAAGAATGTATTATTCATATCGAATGTAATCTATTTGTTTTCCTTACTGAAATCATAGGTGTTCGTCTATTTTCATGGGGGAAGGGTAGTGCATGAGGGAGGTTATGATGTAAATACTTAGTTAGACATGTCTGACTTCAGTAGAAGACTTAAATCAGTTGTTCTTAAATCTTTTGTTCTCAGGACACCCTTATATACCTATAAGGTACTGTTCTGCTCCCAAAGACTTCCCTTAGAGGTTATATTTACTAATATTTACCAAATTCAAAATCAAACCACAATATCAAAGTGTTAGTCGCTTCAGTCATGTCCAACTTTGCGACCCGATGGACTGTAGCCTGCCAGGCTACTCTGTCCATGGGATTCTCCAGGCAAGAATACTGGAGTGGGTTGCCATTTCCTTCTCCAACAATATCAAAAATCACATCATTAACATCACTACTGGTTTCATTACAAAAGTTTTTAAGTACTGCAAAGCTGTGAAGCTCAGGTAAATAAAATTTCTGAAATTCTAATCTGTGCCTGTAAGCTTAATTTTATCACTAATAACAAATACTGACTGTTTCCTTAAAGTGATCGGCTCACTTTGATCATTTGCCAAATGTCTTAACTTTGATAGACATAGGGTGTCTTGTCAGTGGTAGTGCTTTATGTGTACTTCCCATTTTATCACATAACATTAATAGGATATGTAATCATATATGGAGATTTCAAAAATTTAATATTTACTGCTTTATCAAATTATTCTTCAGGTGAAAGTGGCTTTTTAATTTTATAACTCTGAGTATATGGTAATGATAAATACAATGATACTAGTATAATTTGATGCTATGGCCTTAAGAAGCCAGCAATTTTACCTACCACTGCTTCTGTATCATCAGTGCAAATACATCAACCCAGTAAAAAGGCAAGTAACATATCAGTATAGTGATGAAAACAATTTTGACCTTTTGAACATTCTTATTGATTTCTGAGAACTTGAGAGGGTTGCAGATCACTGATACAGTAACAAATACCAGACTCAATGAATAGAATTGTAAAGAATTAGAAATAGCAGCTCTTAAGACTTTTGAGGGAAAAGTTTTATTTTGACATCCCTTGTCATAGTGCCAGTTAAGAAGAGGTAGAAAGATTTTTTTTTTTTTTTAGTTTGCTGATAAAAAGTTGATAGTTATTATATAAAATATCACTAACATAATTGGGTAAAATTTATTTCACAAGTTTAAAGTACTTTTAACACTGTAATAACTAAAATGAAATAAATTCTTAACCAATATAACATCAGAAACTCTGTATCATTCCATCTTTGAAAGTCACCTGTTTAGCAATCAGACATAAATCCTATTTTTAATCTATATATATTTAATACTAAATGTTAAATTTGGGGGAGATAAGGTTTCTTTCAAAATTTCCCTTAAGCTAATACAGTTTAATATGAAATAATATTTCATATTTCTAATATTATAACCAATATAACATCAGAAACTCTGTATCATTCCATCTTTGAAAGTCACCTGTTTAGCAATCAGACATAAATCCTATTTTTAATCTATATATATTTAATACTAAATGTTAAATTTGGGGGAGATAAGGTTTCTTTCAAAATTTCCCTTAAGCTAATACAGTTTAATATGAAATAATATTTCATATTTCTAATATTTCAAATATAAATACATAGAGAATATTCTGAAAATAATCTCTAAATCTTTGAAAACTTTCCAAAACTTTGCTGTATATTAACTTTAAAAATCTATAACAACTGCTATGATGGGTAGGATATTAAAATAAACAACTTTTTAAATAAACTTTAAATTATTTCTAAAGGAAGCAGTGAAAGCCTAAGTGTTATATATTAGAAAGTGGACTTTTTGCCATGGTTTGGTCATAGAAATATGTGATTCAAAATTATAGCATGGTAAAAACTATGTCTTTTTATCTTTAACCATGGTTCAGAATATGAGTCTTTCTAGAGAAAATGTTGCATACCAATGATATTTTCTCTGTTAAAGTATCTACAGGTTTTCAATACAATAGAAGGAAAAAAAAGTAAATAATCATGAAAAAAATGTACATAGGTAAAATGAACAGATGAAAAATTAAATATTTCAAATTAATGTTTCAGAAAACAAAAGGTATCAAAAAGCAGTGAAACTGTGTAGGTCACTCAGTTGCGTCTGACTCAGTGACGCCAGGAACTGTAGCCTGCCAGGCTCCTCTGTCCATGGAATTCTCTAGGCAAGTATACTGAAGTGGGTAGCCATTCCCTCTTCCAGGGATTCTTTGTGACCCAGGGATCAAACCTGGGTCTCCTGCACTGCAGGCAGATTCTTTACCATTTGAGCCAAAGAGCAGTGCAGAGTGCCAAACCAAAAGTACAGAGCAAAGGTACTAAAACTGTTCAAAGGAGACAATGCATGCAAAAAATATATATATAAAGGGATTTTGACCCAAATAACTAATTGGTATAAGACAAAAGGAGAAGGAATACAGTATTGGTAGACAAGCATAAAATTTCTACATGCTAGAATATAGGATTTATTATAGGAAAAGTCAGAAAGTTACAAATTAGATCATAGAAGGTATTAAATCTCCATCAAAAGCAATTTCCTGATATAAGGTCCCCTTATGCCACACCACATCTTAACTAAGTTTGGTGAAAATTTACTTAGGAAAATACACTTCAATCTTTTCATGTGGCATACTAAATGCAGAAATATGTTTTATTAAATCAATTCCATGAAAGTTCTTTTTTTTGGCTATGCAACTAGAAGGATCTTAACTCCCCGGCCTAGGAATTCAATTTGCGTACTCAGCAGTGAAAGCCAGGAGTACTAACCACTGGATCCCAAGAAAATTTCCATCCATAAAAGTTCTTACAGGAATTTCCCTGGTGGTCCCGTGGTTAAAAATCCTATCGTCCAACACAGGGGACTCGATCCCTGGCTGGGGAACTAAGATGCCACATACCGAAGAAGAGGGAGTACCTAAGCCCTAGCCACCAGAACCACTAGGTCCATATGTCGCAACTAGAGAAGCCCGTGTGCCACAATGAAGAACCCACATGCCGCTACTAAGACCCCACACAGTCAAATAGCTAAATCAATGTTTTTGAAAGCTCTTACATTGATTTTCAAAGCCCACGATTTTGTGTTGCTGTTGTATAGCTGCTAAGTCATGTCTGACTCTTTTGTGACCCATGGACTTATAGCCCTTCAGGCTCCTCTGTCCATGGGATTTTCCCAGGCAAGAATACTGGAGACGGTTGCCATTTGAGACTCCAAGGGAGCTTCCGAACCCAGGGATCCAGCCTCTACTCTTGCTTGGCAGGCGGATTCTTAACCACTGAGCCACCTGGGAAACCCCCACTATTTTTACTATGTGACGAACCTGATAGTTTAAAAAACAGTAGATTCAAATGTCTATGAAATGCTCTATAAATTTTAAAAGGCAAAGGATGAAAGATGGATGTCTATTATATCCTGCCCTACCTCCCAATTTATGAAGAAGAAACTAATTTCAAGGGTACCATTAGGATCTAAAGACCTAGGTACCATTACTGCTTCATTTGCTACCTATGAGAGCTAAGCAAGTTATCTCATCCATCTCTAAATGCTTACTCTGCATAATTGTTATAAATTTTTCACATGACTGACATATATATATAGTCTATCTAAACTCCACAGAAATAAGGAATTTGTTTGGAGTGCTGGTATGGAGCCACCAGAATGATGCCTATCTCATGGTGAGGACTCAAATAATTCTTGAATAAATAAGAGATGGTTTGAGGCTTCTTTCTTTTCAGATTCTAAAAGATTGTAGTGTATTTGGAGAAAGGAGAGGTAGTTATATAAAGGTATATTTTCTAGATATAGAAAAGTCAAGTATTAGGTAGCAGGTATGACAAAATGCTATATTCACTGATATAGTAAACACACTTTTATTACGATCTTTGAGTAAGAGATACTGCTGTTTACTACTATCAAATATGTAAAATTAGGCCTTGTATCTAGGAACGTACTTCTCTAATGTGAGAATGAAAGTATACAATAATAATGCAGAGTAGAAGGACACAAGGTAAAAAGAGAGAGAAAAAAAGCATCACAGGAGTGCTGAAGAGGAAGTAGAAGACAACTCCTTCCTTTAACACCAATTCCTCTTCCTACCTGAAAAGATTGTTGAACGGCATTATAGAACATGTAGATTTAAGGAGATGCAGTCATAAAAATACAAAAATAAGTAACTCTATTCAAATGTCAACTAAGTTATGAGCATACACCTCCTTAACATGTCTTTAGCTAAGGAAACTCAGATTAAAAACCAAAATACAATTAGGCTAGATTCAAACCTGACTCATTTTTATCATATTATTTCTATAGAAAAAATTCATTTTCAATTACAGCTAAGTTCTGGAACATTAAAAATAGTTTGAATAATAAATTCAAATAAATATTCTAAAACTCCTTAGATGAAATGTACAAATAACTTTCATGAAGAGGGGAGAGACAGAAGAAAATAAATGTCCTTATTAAATTCATTCTTCCCTAAAGAAAATAATCTGTCAAAGTTATCGATATTCAAAGCATGACAATTTAAATTATATCTAAACTACTTTGGATGTGCGGTTTTGACCAGCTGGATATTTTATAAAATGGTGTGTGTGCGTCAAATTCTTGTCTAATGCAAAGAACAAAATGCACGAGTCTTAGAAATCACCAGGTTCAGTTTATTGCTACAGATGAGAAAACAGAAGCACAGGATCTGTATTTAAACAGCAAGTTTCTAAACATCTAACAAAAAGAGATCAGTTATACAATTAACAAGTTCCAGTATTCTTCCTACCAGTAAAAGAGGCTGTTGTTTCACTTTGCTTGAGAAAAGCTAACTTTAAATTATGTATTTAAGGGATAAAGCTGCCATCACCTGAACCCAATGTTCAATTAAAAAAAGTGAGACAACTAAACATTATATGCCCCTGATTTATGCAACATAAAATATACAGTACCTCCTGTGAAGTACTGTTGCCTCCTTGAATTAACTTCTAGTTTATAAAAATTATTAAGGCAAGTATCTGGAACAAATTAAATTGGGGCTTCTCAATCTTGGCATCACTGACATTATGAGCCAGATAATTCTTTGTTGTTGGGAGCTGTCCTACATGCTTCAGGATGTTTAGCAGCATCCCTGGCCTCTACCCACTAGGTGCCAATAGCAATCCTATCACAAGTTGCAACACCAAGAGTATCTCCAGACAGTGCCAAATGTCCCCTTGGAGGAAATAACAAAAACAAAAAACTCTAGGGATGGGAAGTTGAGAACCACTGAGTTCAACAGAAGCAAACAAAAACAACTAAAATATAGAATATGTTTTAAAAGAGAGAGAAAGACAGTAAAAGGGAAGAACTGTTCTAAATTAGAGACATTCCAGAGACATAACCAGCAAAATAATATAGACCTTACTTGAAATTTTCAAGGCAAATGAAGAAATCTGAATATGAGTTGGGTATTAAATAGTATAAAGCAATCAATCTGGTTAGGTAAGAAACTGCTCTTATATTTTAGAGATGCATGCTGGGAGTATACACAAATACTGTCAGGAATTTGTCATAAAGTATTTCAGGAAAACAAAAGTTGTGTAGCAAATTTTTGATAATGCTAAATCTGAAAAGATTTACAGAGGTTTTATTTCACTAGTTTTTATACTTTTGTGTACATTAAGTCCTTTTAGTTTTTAAAGTTTTAGGGTCATGTTTTACTATAGATGTTGCTTTTGTTTTAAAAAAATTACTTAACAGTTATTTTTTGGGGCTCCAAAATCACTGCAGATGGTGACTGCAGCCATGAAATTAAAAGACGCTTACTCTTTTCATAAGAAAAGTTATGACCAACCTAGATAGCATATTCAAAAGCAGAGACATTACTTTGCCAATAAAAGCCCGTCTAGTCAAGGCTATGGTTTTTCCAGTGGTCATGTATGGATGTGAGAGTTGGACTGCGAAGAAAGCTGAGCGCTGAAGAATTGATGCTTTTGAACTGTGGTGTTGGAGAAGACTCTTGAGAGTCCCTTGGACTGCAAGGAGATCCAACCAGTCCATTCAGAAGATCAGCCCTGGGATTTCTTTGGAAGGAATGATGCCAAAGCTGAAACTCCAGTACTTTGACCACCTCACGCAGAGTTGACTCACTGAAAAAGATTCTGATGCTGGGAGGGATTGGGGACAGGAGGAGAAGGGGACGACCGAGGATGAGATGGCTGGATGGCATCACGGACTCGATGGACGTGAATCCAAGTGAACTCTGGGAGTTGGTGATGGACAGGGAGGCCTGGCGTGCTGTGATTCATGGGGTCGCAAAGAGTCAGACACGACTGAGCAACTGAACTGAACTGAACTGAACTGAATAGAATACTATCCAATTAACAAAGTATTTTTTTACTTTCTTCTCAAAATAAACTGAACACAAATGCTTAACAATAAAAGCCAAAGTCTTTTTAACAATGGTCAGAGATGAATGAATTTGTTAGTGCTATTAATGGAAGTCCTGGTCCTTGAATACTCAAAACACAAAGTCACGTGAAAACATGAAAATAAAGGGTCATCTGGACCGATTGTGAACATTAGCATAACAATTTAAACTAACTACTCTTCAGAACAAATATATTATCACTGCTATATTAGAGAAAAGCAGTCCATTTTATAGTGTAATAAACTAGTATTCATGCCAAAGAATAAAGTGAAAGTGAAAGTGTTAGTCCCTCAGTGGTGCCTGACTCTTTGTGATTCCATGGACTGTATAGCCCACCAGGCCCCTTTGTCCATGAAATTCTCCAGGCAAGAATATTGGAGTGGGTTGCTATTCCCTTCTCCAGGGGAACTTCCCAACCCAGGAATCGATCCCAGGTCTCCAGCATTGTAGGCAGATTCTTTACCATCTGAGTCACCAGGGAAGCCAAAGAAGAAGAATATAGTATATTTTGATTAACTAGATATCATATTTACAAATTCCATTCAATTTAACAAATATTCACTGCCAATTATATACTATGCGCAAAGTAGTAGGACAGCCAGAGGAGAATGGTAATACAAAATGATTTTTTTAACTATCAATGTCTCCCACATATATTATATAAAAAAGGCAACTCTAAAGGCAACTCTATGTACAAATAGCTAACTGTATCAAACAAGATTGGAAAATAGTACTAAACAGATGCTAATACAGAGACTGTAAAGAGGAAGGAAGAAACATTTCCAAATGAAAATAGTAAAAAGAATAATGCTTAAAGAAGATGGAGCCTTTCAGTATTATGCGGAGAAGTCTACAGTTTATGTGGTAGCTTCTGAAGGGTTTAAGCATTAAAATAGTGTTTTAGCAAGACAGAGGCCACGTGAAAGATGGTTTTAAACAGACAGGACAACAGACATAAAGAAACCAATTAGGAATTATCAATCATTTGATCAATATATCAAATGAAAGATTATGCAAAGTGGGGATAGGAAAAAGAGTCAGTCTTAAAGAGTAAACATAATTTAAAAAATGAGAATGCTAGCAACTACAGAATTTGGATATCTTGAACTTTAACACTCCCATCCTCCTATGCCATCACTATCTCAATTTATTACTGTTTTTGTTGTTCTGAAAACTACCCTCCACTTATCACTGAATGTCAAGCTGGTAACCTGAATTTCAAGATAATAATAATATCAAAAGGTCACACATAAACAGGTGAATATAAAAAAAAAAAAGACTAATTTGAAGCTAAGATAATTTTATAACACTGATTGAGTAATTCTTAATAGTTTATACTATATCTTTCAAACAAGCCCAGAGAAACATAATACGTGTTCTTCTTAGTTCTTTGAATACAGATTATACATAAAATAAGAAATATACAGTCATCATAATTATTCTCTTCCATACATGATCCTGAAGCCTAATAAAAATTTCTTTGCTCTGTATTTTCTATGGTCTTAAATAGGGTAAAATCCAGCTAAAATAGTACAATTCTTAATAAAGACTAAACTATTCCAAAATTAGTATATTTGGGATACACTTTTCCAGTAGTAGCAGAGTCACTAAACACTGATTTACATATACATTAAAATAAAATAAGAAAACAAATAAGAGCCCACTAAAAGTCCCTGGAAAAAGAATATCAACAAAGAGCCTGACATTATGGTACTGGTATCTTAAGACTAAAACAAATAAAATGTTAGTAAGTAAATGTTAGTCGCTCAGTCGTGCCAGACTCTTTGCGACCCCATGGACTGCAGCTCACCAGGCTCCTCTGTCCATGAGATTTTCCAGGCAATGATACTGGAGTGGGTTGCCATTTCCTTCTCCAGGGGATCTTCCCAACCCAGGGATCGAACCCAGGTCTCCTGCACTGCAGGCAGATTCTTTACCGAGTGAGCTACAAGGGAAGCCCAAAACAAATAAAACTAAAGAAAATTTCACTAAAATAGATTTAGCTTTCAAAAGTCTATTCATTGATTTGTGATTGATTTATATCTACATTCTTTCATTCATACTTATCTATCCTTCCAATAAATTTCAGTCAAGACCTGGGAATATGCTGAGAATCAGTGGTATAATGAAAAACAAAGCACTATTACCACAGAACTCAATAGTACAACATGATTTCTTTTCTTATGCTTCAAAGTACTTATCTGCCTGCAATAGCTCACTATGAAATTACAACTGTTTAGTGTGAAAATTTGGAAATTATAAACTTTATAAAGTGGACAAATTATTAATGGTTAAAATACGTAAAAATTCTATGGAATTCACATATCTAGAGTTTGTAAGTAGATTTTTTGCTAACAGAATTAAAGATACATATTATTTTAAAGAGTTCCTTAAATCCAATAACAACAGTACAAAGCTATTTAGTTATAAATTTAGCCTACTTCTGGTATATATCATTATTCATCAAAAAGAGCCTCAAAATAAAACAATTTCTTATAAGATGGCATTAAAATGTACATGCAAATATACATACACATACAGATTAAACACATACAGATTACACACACACACACATACAGATCACACACACACACATACATACAGATTACACACACACACCCCTCCTAGAGTCATAACCTGGTAAAATTTACTTCTCAAATACAAAACTAAATGCTAGAAGACAATATGAAAAGAAATGAAGCACAATTAATTTTTAAAAAATTCTAAACTGTAGAACAAAATAATTTCTAGACATGCAAGTACTTTGAAAATTTAAAAACCACTAACAGTTCTGAATTTAGAGAATTTATGCCTTCAACAACTAAAATGAATCCAAGAAAAGAACAGCCTAGAAATCATAAGACCAAGCAGTTAAAAAAGAAATTAGTAGAATATAATCTATTGTTTACATTTCAGATAGTTGTTAATAAAAAAGGAAGCAACTAGTTACAAATACTGTTCAAATTCAATCAAATGCCTTCTGAAGAACAGGAAGAAAACACATTTTTCAAACAGGGAGGGAAACAATTTTAAAAACTCAAATTCAGTTAAATACAAGGGGGACAGCGTGTGGGATAATAAGAAAATGCATCTTTGCCATTAACTGTAGATGTTAGGAAAAAACCAAAAACCCAAAGACTAACTTAATATAAAAGAGAGTGGAAAAATCTATTATTTAAAAAAAAATTACATATAGATTAGGATTTAAATAAGAAAAAAGGAAAAAACTCAACTACATGGCACTACAAGAGAAAAAAATCTAAAATTTTTTGTCACAAAAGTTGAAAACAGAGGTGTAAAAAAGCAGTCTTAATCAAAGGTGCCATTATTAACATGAGTAAAGGAAGAATTCAAGGCAAAACGTATTACATAGGAAAAAAATTGTAATAATAATAGATATAATACACTGGGAGTGTGTGACAGCTCAACTTCTATGTACCCTGACAATGTAACACAAAAACATATAAAGTAAAAATATTGTAAACTTAAGCAACTTGAAAATTCACACAACTTAGTGGGAAACTTTTCAAATACCTATCAGAAAATGAGGAAATCAAGTAGACTATACAGATATGGACAATTCAAAAATAGAATTAATAAACTATACTTTTATTTCATAGTGAAACAGAACTTGGTATATCACATGAACAAAGAACATAGTCTTTGAACATAGTCTTTGAAAGCAAATAAAAACCTGTTATATCTTAAGCCAAGGAAAATCTCAATAGGTTTTTTAAAAAAATAACACAGGATATATCAGAGGTCCATAAAGCTAAAGGAAACTAAAAATTATCAATAAAAGGATAACACTACACTTGAAAATTTTAAAAGAAAAGAAATAGCCTACTAATGAACTCTTAGAATACAGAGAACGTGAAAACTAACATTGTGAGCATATCATTTCAAATGGAATTGGTCCTAGAAATTCTTAAAGAAAAATTTAAAGCCTTAAATATATTCAGTATAACACAAAAAAGGTTTAAACACATAAAAAGTTTCAAAAATAAAATATAAATAAAAATATATCAATATAATTTACAGTGATAAATATAGAAATGAAATTCAGAGATACGAAAGTAATAAAACCAAACACTACTTCTTGGGTAAGCCTGACAAGAGAAACAAGCCTTTAACAAGTCTGATTATGAAAAACCAGAGAATAAAAAATACAAGGAATCATTAAAATTAGAGAACTAAGCACAACTGATACATCAGTAAATGGGAAAGTTTAAAAAAAAAATGGATGATTTTCTAAGAAAAGAAATCATCAAAATTACCTCAAGGAAAGATAGAAATGTAATACAATATATCCACAGAAGAAACCTTAACAACAGTTATATATTTACCTTTCAGAAGGAACATAACATTATTATATTACTTACAAAGTTAATTTGGCAGTTGTAAAAAGTCTAGTGCACAGCACATACATGAAAGGGGATCAAGAAAACACGAAACACAACCATATGTGATCTTCCCCTACCTGGAATGCTTTTGCCAATGCTTTCACCATTCTTCAGGTCTTAGTTTATATTTTACCTTCTCAGATGATAATATCAGAGGTACTCTCCTCATTTCTCTACCACACCGTTCTCTTTATTTCCTCCACAGTACTACCACAGTCTAAAATTATCTTGTTCTTGAGTACTTGCTTATTATCTCTCTTCTCCATTTAAAAAAGAGAGGAACCAATCAGACTTACTCAGCGCTATCACCAGTTTGTAGCAAAGTTCCTGGCACAATGCAATACAATATTAAAAGTATCCAAACACTTGCTGAATAAATACTAAAAATGAGAAACACCATTACCAATATTAGGCAAATATATTAATGTAATACACTACATTAAAATGCTAGAGGTGAAAAGAATATGTATCATCTTAACAAAAATGCATGATAAAACATATTATCTATTACCACGGAAATACTTTTAAGCCAAGGATACTTTTGCTCCTGACAACGTATTCTATCAGAAATCTAAGGCATATGTAAATGTAGAAGTTTAAAAATTAGAAGCATTCCATTTAAATCAGAAAAATGTCTAAACCAGAACTAGTAGGGAACAGGTCTGGAAACCTAAGAAATGCAGTAAGACCAGAAAACAAACAAAAAATAGAGAAGTATAAATACTGAAAAACGAAACAACAAAATGCCATCATTTTGCAGAAAACGTAATCATCCTTCTAGAAATTTCAAGAGAATCAATCGACAATTAAGTAAATGGTAAGATCAACATACAAAAACCAGTAGATTTCCTATATACTAGCAATAACCAATTGAAAAATAAAGTGCAAAATGGAAGAAAAGATGTAATTCATGGTAACAACAAAAGCTATGAAATACCCAGGAATAAATCTAACAAGAAAAATGTAAGACCTACGTGAAAAAAAAAAAAAAAAACGATAAAATTTACTAAAGGACATAAAAGAACACCTGAAGAAATGGAGAGGCATACCATGTTCCTGGATGGGAAGATTCAATAGTGTAAAGATGTCAATTCTCCCCAAATTAATCTGTAAATTCAATGCACTTCCAATCAAAATCCCAAAGGGATTTTTAATGGAACTTGACATGTTGATTCTAAAGTTCATCTGGAAGAGAAAATACACAGAAATTGCCAAAAAATTTTTGAAAAAGACAATGGGGAGGGGTGCCCTACCAGATGTCAAATATAAAATGATAATCATCAAAACAATGGAGTATTAAATCCAGAACAAACATATTTTGGACTTTTAAATTATGATACTGATGATACTTCAAAGTCAGTGGGAAAAAAAGACATTGTTCAATAAATTATGTTGGGAGAATGGTTACAAAACTGAAAAATTAGTTAGGTCTCAGCCATAAAACATATATTTTAAAAATTCCAGATGAATTAAAATCTACTAGAAACATAAATAAAACTGAAGACACAGTAGAAGAAAACATAAGTGGCTAAGTTACTATAAGAAGGCTTTTCAGGAAAGACACAAAACCTAGAAGCTAGGAAGGAAAAGACTGATAGATTTCGACAGGATAAAAATGAAAAATCCAAAGATTCCATAAAGTAAGACAATTGACAGGTTAGCAGAAAATGTTATAAAATATGATGGTTATACTATAAACAGAATTTTAATGAAATCCTAAAATTTCAGTAAGAAAAAGGCAAACCCCACAATTGGCAAAATGATATGAGTAGGCAATTTATACAAGACATAACAAATGACCAACAAATATGCTCAACCTCACTGGCAATCAGACAAATACAAATTAAAATGAGGTATTGTTTTTTATCTATTGACAGATATTGTCTATTTTGGGGAATAATATGGTAGAATCTATAATCAACATTTAAAATGCAATTTTCATTCTAGGGATTTAGACTGCAGAAATACTTGTATATGTCAGCAAAAAAAAATGTACAAGAATGTTTACTACAGAACTGATTATAAAAGAAAAAATTATGTAATCTATACACCCATCAACAGAATAATAGTTTTAAGTTATGAAGCAATGAACTAAAGCATATCTACATATAAAGACTTACACCATGACTATTTAAATGTACCTGTTCTATTTTTTCTGTCCCTTTAATTTTCATCTCTTTCGACTTATTCCTCTTTATGAAACTTAACAATGCAGTGACATTTTACAACTTGTTTATTATCTTATTTGAATATAAATTCACTTAGGCAAGGACCATACTTTGTTCCTTGCTTTACAAACAGGACAGGGCCTTAAAAACATTAAGCTTAAACTCAAACATATTTCCTGAATGAATACATAAACACTGATGCCAAAAAGTATCAATATTACATTTCATTAGGTGAAAAATGTAACTCTCAGAAAAGCAGGCATGGTATATTCCTGCTCAAGTTGATTAAAAACAAAATATATGTATATTCAAGAAAACAAAAATTTCAAAATATATAACCCATGTGGTGATCAAGGAGTGAAATCAACAAGAGAATTTTACTTATCTGTACTTTTCTTTACTCTACGCTTACCTTATAAAAAATACTAATAAAAGGACCACATAGTTTTCTACTGTGTAATCTTAGCAAACAATTTAATAATTTAGATCTTCAAAGAAAATTTAATACTTTACATTCTAGATCCTCAAAAATATCAACAATAATTTTCAATATTTCTAACAAAAATTACAAAAGAAGTATCAAAACAATTTGTATTATTTTGAGGTATATTGGATTAACTTGCTAGTATATGTAATTCAGTCTGAAATGCACATGCAACAGAAATACTTCTTAAGTAAACAGAAAAAAAAAAGTCTTGGCATCGGGCTTCCTGGTCCCTCAAATGGTAAAGAGTTAGCCTGCAATGTGGGAGACCTGGGTTTGATTCCTGGGTTGGGAAGATCACCTGGAGGAGGGCATGAAACCCACTCCAGTATTCTTGCCTGGAGAATTCCATGGACAGAGAAGCCTGGTGGGGTACACATTTCATGGGGTCACAGAGAGATAGGACTGAGCAACTAAGCACAGCACAGCTTGACATCAATATTAAGTCATTCTAAGATTCAGTTACAGCAACAGCTTGTTTTCCCAAGAGAAGTAAAATCAGGAGAACACTGTATNTTTCTGTCCCTTTAATTTTCATCTCTTTCGACTTATTCCTCTTTATGAAACTTAACAATGCAGTGACATTTTACAACTTGTTTATTATCTTATTTGAATATAAATTCACTTAGGCAAGGACCATACTTTGTTCCTTGCTTTACAAACAGGACAGGGCCTTAAAAACATTAAGCTTAAACTCAAACATATTTCCTGAATGAATACATAAACACTGATGCCAAAAAGTATCAATATTACATTTCATTAGGTGAAAAATGTAACTCTCAGAAAAGCAGGCATGGTATATTCCTGCTCAAGTTGATTAAAAACAAAATATATGTATATTCAAGAAAACAAAAATTTCAAAATATATAACCCATGTGGTGATCAAGGAGTGAAATCAACAAGAGAATTTTACTTATCTGTACTTTTCTTTACTCTACGCTTACCTTATAAAAAATACTAATAAAAGGACCACATAGTTTTCTACTGTGTAATCTTAGCAAACAATTTAATAATTTAGATCTTCAAAGAAAATTTAATACTTTACATTCTAGATCCTCAAAAATATCAACAATAATTTTCAATATTTCTAACAAAAATTACAAAAGAAGTATCAAAACAATTTGTATTATTTTGAGGTATATAGGATTAACTTGCTAGTATATGTAATTCAGTCTGAAATGCACATGCAACAGAAATACTTCTTAAGTAAACAGAAAAAAAAAGTCTTGGCATCGGGCTTCCTGGTCCCTCAAATGGTAAAGAGTTAGCCTGCAATGTGGGAGACCTGGGTTTGATTCCTGGGTTGGGAAGATCACCTGGAGGAGGGCATGAAACCCACTCCAGTATTCTTGCCTGGAGAATTCCATGGACAGAGAAGCCTGGTGGGGTACACATTTCATGGGGTCACAGAGAGATAGGACTGAGCAACTAAGCACAGCACAGCTTGACATCAATATTAAGTCATTCTAAGATTCAGTTACAGCAACAGCTTGTTTTCCCAAGAGAAGTAAAATCAGGAGAACACTGTATTTCCCTCTATTCTTTTTCTTCCTGTAGCCAATTAAATTTCTTTGAAAATCAGGTTTATCAAAGTATAAGTTAGAATAAAGTTCACCCATTTTTAGTTGTATAAATCTATTGCAGGGAAGAATGCAAGTGAAGGGATAGTCACTCAGTTGTGTCAGACTCTGTGACATCATGGACTGTAGCCTGCCAGGCTTTTCTGTCCATGGAATTCTCCAGGCAAGAATACTGGAGTGGGTAGCCATACCCTTCTCCAGGGGATCTTCCTGACCCAGGGATCGAATCTCCATCTCCTGCATTGCAGGCAGATTCTTCACCATCTTGGGCCACCAGGGAAGTCCCATATAAATCTATGGATACTGGCAAATATATAGTTATGTAATTCACACCACAATCAAGATAGACAGTATTTCTTATACTCAAACATTTCTCCTGCTCCTTTATTGGCAATCTCTTACCACCACCCTAGTAATCATGCTGTCTTGTTACTTTCGTTTTTCTCTTTTCCAGAAGGAAATGGAATTATTCAAAGTTTTGAATGCAGCCTCTTTTACTAACGCACAATGCCTTTAAAATTCATCTACTCTACAGCACGCATCACATCAGTAGTTCACTCCCTTTTACTGCTGAATACCATTCCATCATATGGATATATCACACTTTGTTTAGCTAATCATTAATGAACATTTGAGTACTAGGCTTTATGTGTGCATGTTTTCATTTCCTATGGATAAATACATGAGAAGAAAATGTGTTTTTAAATTTTTAAGAAAACAGCAGACTTTTATAAATGACAGTACCATTCTGCATTCCCACCTGCAATGTATGAGAGCTCTGGATGCTTTGGATTCTCACTAGCATTTGATATTGTCAATTTTTTCTTTCTTTAATTCCTCCACTCTAGATATTAATGTAGGGCTTCCCAGGTGGCACTCATGGTAAAGAACCTGCCTGCCAATGCAGGAGACATAAGAGATGCAGGTTCAATCCCTGGGTTGGAAAGATCCCCTGGAGAACCGCATGACAATCCACTCCAGCATTCTGAGTCTAAGCTCTAGAACCGTAGAGATCTAACTCCCGAGCCCACGTGCCACAACTACTGAAGCACTCATGCCCTAGAGCTAGCACTCCACAACAAGAGAAGCTAGGGCACTGCAACTAGAGATAGCTTCCACTCACCACAATTAGATAAAGCTTGCACGCAGCAATGAAGATCCAGTGTAGCCAAGTAAATAAATAAATAAATATGGGTCTGGAAGATCCCCAGGAGTAAGGAATGGCAACCCACTCCAGTATTCTTCCTTGGAAAATTTCAAGGACAGAGGAGTCTGACAGGCTACAGTCCATGGGACTCCAAAGAATCAGATACCACTGAGCAACTGAGCACACAATGAAAAAGATATACAAGAATGTGAAGAGTTTGATATCAAAGATCTTAACAAGTCTTACTTCCTGTGAGCCCATCCAAGAGAAAGTAGCTATAGTACATTTTAAAAATTGCCCATTCTTTCCCCAACACATTTTTTCTATTTGTGGCTCCATCTGCCTCAAATTATGGCAATAAAGGTGGGTGGAAAGAGGAGACAAGGAAAGTGGGAGGGAAAAGAAAGGGGAAAAAAAATCCAGCAGGACAAAGAAATAGGACGAACAGCACCTTCCAGCATGAAGTCATCTATTTTTCTGAAGAAAATATTTTCTCAAGTTTCCATTACCTTATATAAAACACAAGGTTGAATCATTAATTCAACCTCGTTCAGTCCCCTTCGTACCATTATGTAGGACTTCCCTGGTGGTCCAGTGGTTAAGGATCCGCCCGCAGATGATGGTGACAAGGGTTCAACCCTGGGTCCAGGAAGATCCCACGTGCTGCAGGGCAACTAAGTTCCTGGCGCCACAACGACTGAGCCTGTGTTCTAGCGCCCGCACCCCAGAGCCTGTGCTCCACAAGAGAAGCCACCACAGTTAGAAGCCCATGTGCCGCAAGAAGAGAAGGGCCCTCACTCGCCACACCTAAAGAAGGCCCATAAAGAGCAATCAGGACTCAATGTGGCCAAAATCAAAACTGAAGATAACAGTTTTTAAAAAGTTAAATGTGGAGGTATACCCTAGAAATTTATAATTACATTTCCCTCTCTGCTGCCATTTACTAAGATTTTCAAATGGCTAGTTTCTTCTGATCACTCAGGTTTCAGTTAAATTTGTCATTCCTTAGAGTATGATTTTGTGACCCTATGAACCCTCTTCCTCTCTGTCATGGTTCATCCCCATCACCTTGACTTCATTTTCTAATAGCAGTAATGATAATATTAACTTCTATTATTTATTTTCTAGTCAAATTACATACTGTCAGTCTTTTCAACTAAAATAAAAGTCTCAAGATAGTAGGAACTTCATCTATCTTTTCATTGCTGTAGTCTAAGCCAAGAGCAGTATACCAAGGAAGCAGTCAATAAATATTTCTTGAATTATGTCAGTAAGTTATATCACTAAAGGTATTTAACTTTGACAAGTCCTTTATTTTGAAATCCTGAATATATCTCCATGCTTTCCATATTTTTTATCATCTTAAAAATATTTCTGACAGCAGAGTATCTCCATGAATTATATCTTTTTCACCTAGAGGAGCATAATTGCAATAAAAATTCATACAGTTTAGTATATATCCCTTTTTGAAGCCAGAAAGACATTAAACACTAAAAATGTTCTTGTGTTAACAGAGATTGACTTATATTTTTAATCCATCATGAAGTTCAGAATCCTAAAAAAGAAACACAGGAGAGCTTTTGTCTCTGTCTGCGCTGATTATAGAACAAAATAGGTTTATATTATAAAATACAGAAAGAACATTTTTGTTCAGATTATTTAAACACTGAAAAAGTCTATCATAATAGACTGGAGAATACCCTCTTCTGAATTTTTTTACGAAATGTCAGCCAACTCAAAGATCTGCTTCTATTCAGTATTTAATAAAGATGCAACTTTACTTCCTTGGTAGTATGGACTACAATGCTTGTGTCCCCTACAAAATCGTATGTTAAAATCTACTTCACAATGTAATGATACTGCAGTGAGGCCTTTGGGAAGTAACAGTATTGGAAGTCATGAGGAAGACACCCTCAATAATGGGATTAGTGCCCTTATAAGAGAACATGCTTCCTCTTTTTGCACTCCACCACATGAAAATACAAGAAGATGGCTCTCACACCACGCCAGCACCCTGAGATCTCAGACTTCTAGCCTCCAAAACTATGAAATGTAAATTTGTTTACAAACCGCTTAATCTATGGTACTTTGTTATAGCAGCCCAAATACACTAAGACATCTGGAGAATTAGAGGGCATATTGCTTTATATTCTGTTTAAACAGTCTTAGAGCAGTGGTTCTCAAATCTAGCTATACAGAATTAACAGAAAAAGTACTAATGCCTGGGAGATAACCTTAGATATTTAATCATGTAGGGGTATGGCTTGGGCATTAAGAATTTTTAAAAGCTCTTAGGTAATGCAAATGCAAGACCAAGGTTAAACCACTGCTCAAAAGGTGAAGATTAATTAACTCCATCATGAAAGTAGCTTATATATGAAGACAAAAACAGCTTCTCTTATTTGAAAGGCATTTAACGATTCTAAATGCCAATAGCTTTTGTTTATATTCAAAAACAATAAAATATTTTCTAAATCACATAAAGGGCGTCAGAATCTTTCTCATGCTTTCTTTCAGTTATTAAACACATCAAAAAACTTCTAATGTACTCAGCACTATGCTAGGCACTGATGAATAAAGCTGTATCACTGTATTCTTGTGATCAAGCATCTACTCCTACCTTTAAGATGTTCTCACCTCAACCACCACCATGACCACACTCTCCTTTCCATCAGGGGTTGGACTGTATCAGTCCATCAAAGAACAACTATAATGAAAAATGTACACCTTTGGAGGACTAGTGTTCAAGTTTAACTCTGTTCTTACTCAAGGATTATTCATAGAATTTAGTCAATCCTAGTCAAAAAGATGTTGATACTGTAAAGAACAGGTGCCCTGAAATACAAAATGATCTCACTAGTTAATCATCTCATTAAATAGTGCTAGGGGAAAAAGTTAAGATTCTTAACTTTTTTTCACATCATGTATCACAGTATAAAATAAATTCCAGTAGGACTGGATCAAAAAATATATAGATAAATATTATCTGATCTCCAGAAGAGGAAAGACATTTTTAAATATAAAAGAAGACATTCTTCACAAAGATACACAGGAGGGAGATGGTGAGATATATGGAGAGAGTAACTTGGAAACTTACAATATGTAAAAAAGACAGTCAATGGGAATTTGTTGTATGACTCAGGGGAAGTCAAACAGGGGCTCTGTAACAATCTAGAGGGGTGGGATGGGGGGAGATGGGAGGGATGTTCAAGAGAGAAGGGACATATATATACATAATGGCTGATTCTCATTGATGTTTGACAGAAAACCACAAAATTCTGTAAAGAAATTATCCTTCAATTAAAAAGTAAATTAAAAATCATATATATATAAAACTCTTATATAAAATGTAAATTTCCCAGAAAAAAATTTATCACATTTGACAAAGATTCACATCAGTACATAGAGATTTCTTCAAAAAATAAAGCCATATTTCCTTAGAAAATGACCAACTGACATTTTAAAAATGTTTTTCCGGTAGAAAACCTAAAAATAACCCAAGTATCCAACAATATGAAAGCACAGTCAGTTATATTCTTCAGCTACAATATTATGCAATCACCAAAATAGAAAAATGCTCAAGGTATATATATTAAAAATTAGAATATTCTGAAGTCTAGTAAAAATATACCAGATGTGAGCAAAAGACCAAGACACAAGTATTAAGATATGCTTTTTCCTTATGCTTCAAAATCTTTACACAAAATATATATTAATGTAATTAAGGTTTCAAAATCCATATCCTTTGATCTAGAAATCTACTACAAGTTTTCTGAAATACAGAAAACACAGGAAAATACTCATTGCTAAATTATTTATAATAGCAAAATAAAAAAATTGACATATTTAAATTGATACTTCCAGAAAATATTTAAGGATACAGCAAAATATAAATATGATATAGCAAAATATAAATATAAGGATACAGCAAAATACAAATAATGTGTGAGGAGACTTTTGCATCTATCTTCATCAGTGACTGTTGTTCAGTTGCCAAGCAGTGTTTGACTCTTTGCAACCCCATGGACTGCAGCATGACTGGGTTCCCTGTCCTTCACCATTTCCTGGAGTTTGCCCAAGTTCATGTCCACCGAATCAGTAATGCTATCCAACCATCTCATCCTCTGTTGCCCTCTTCTTCTTTTGCCTTCAATTTTCCCCAGCATTAGGGCAGTAGGCTTTTCCCATTTCAGCTGGCCAAAGGACTGGAGCTTAAACTCCAGCACCAGTCCTTCCAATGAGTATTCAGGGTTGATTTCAAGATTGACTTGTTTGATCTCTGTGCTGTTCAAGAGACTCTCAAGAGTCTTCTCCAGCAACACAGTTCAAAAGGATCAATTGGTCCAGCTCTCCCATCCATACATGATTACTGGAAAGACCATAGCCTTAACTATATTGACATTTGTCAACAAAGGTGATATCTAAACTTAAAGCACTGTGGTAAAAAAAAAGTACTTGAAATGATTGCAATTTTTAAAATTTTAAAAATTTACCAAAGCTTGATTTGTGACCCAAGATGTGGAAAGTGTTCCACATGCATTCTGGAGAATGTTCCATGTGCACTTGAGTAAAAAGTCCAATCTACCGTTTTTGGATGAATTCTAGCAAACAGAATCCAACAACAATCCAACAACACATTAAAAGGCTCGTACATTATGATGAAGTGGGCTTTATCCCAGGGCTGCAAGGAGTCTTTAATATATGCAAAGCAATCAATGTGATATTAACAAATTAAAAGATAAAAACCATGTAATCATCTCAACAGATGCAGGGAAAGCTTTTGACAAACTTCAACATCCCTTTACCATAAAACTCTTCAGAAAATAGGTATAGAAGGAACATACCTCAACACAATAATGGTGATATATGACAAACCCACAGCAAACATTATTCTCAATGGTGAAAAACTGAAAGCAATTCCTCTAGGATTAAGAAGAAGACAAGGGTGCCCACTCTGGCCACTATTATTCAATACAGCTTTGGAAGTCCTAGCCACAACAATCAGAGAAGGAAATAAAAAGTGACCAGATTGGAAAAGAAAAAGTAAAACTCTCACTGTTTACAGATGACATGATATTTACTAATACATAGAAAACCCTAAAGATGCCACCAGAAAATTAACTAGAGCTAATCAACAAATACAGCAAAGTCACAGGATATAAAGTTAATAAACAGAAATACCTCACATTCCTATACACTCTAACAAGGAAAAGTCCACAACAGAAATTAAGAAAACAATTCCATTCACCATTGCAACTAGAACAATAAAAGACTTAGGAATAAACGCACCTAAAGAGACAAAAGACTTGTATGCAGAAACCTATAAGACTCTGATGAAAGAAATCAAAGATAAGGGCTGTCCCAGTGGCTCAGTGATAAAGAATCTGCCTGCCAACGGAGGAGACACAAGTTCGATCCTTGGTCTGGGAACGTTCCACATGCTATGGAGCAACTAAGCTCATGCAACACAACTACTGAGCCTGTGCTCTAAAGACTAGCAGCCAAAACTGCTGAAGCCTGCACACCCTAGAGCCTGTACTCTACAACAAGATAAGTCACCGCAATGAGAAGCCACATACTGTGCCTAGAGGGTAGCCCCAGCTCTCCGCAACTAGAGGAAAGCCCGCGCAGCAACCAAGGCACTGCACAGCCAAAAATAAATTAATGAATCTAAAAAAACTACAGTAGGCTGTTACCTCACACCAGTCAGAATGGCCATCATCAAAAAAAACCTACAAACAATAAACGCTGGAGAGGATGTGGAGAAAAAGGGAACCCTCCTGCACTGTTGGTGGGAATGTAAACTAATACAGCCATTATAGAGAAGGGTATAGAGATTTCATTCAAAAAAAAACAACAAAAAACTAGGACTAAATCTACTATATGACCGAGCAATCCCACCACTGAGCATATACCATGAGAAAGCCACAATTATAAAAGATACATGTATCCCAATTTTCACTGCAGCATTATTTACAATAGCCAGGATGTGGAAGCAATCCAGATGTCCATCTATCTATGGATGGATAAAGATGATATGGTACATGTATACAATGGAATATTACTCAGCCATAAAAAGAACAAATTAGAGTCAGTTCTAGTCAGGTGGATGAACCTAGAGCCTGTTATAGAGTAAAGTAAGTCAGAAAGAGAAAAACAAATACGGTATATCAACAGATAGTAATATACGGAATAAAGAAAATTGATGAATTTTTTTCAGGGACGTGATGGAGATGCAGATGTAGAGAAATGACTTAATAGACACAGTGGGGAAGGAGAGTGGGATGAATAGAGAAAGTAGCATTTACAATATACACTATCGTGTAAAATAGATAGCATTGTTGTATAGCAGAAACAAACACAACATTGTAAAGTGATTTTCCTCCAATTAAAAAATAAATTAAAGATACAATGTGTGGCGGGAAAAATCAAGATACATAATATTTTAAAATAACAGGGTCCCGATTTATTAAAAAAGGTACGTGTAACTGTATCTGCATAAAGAATGACTGAAAGGAAACAGCAAAATTTAGCATTGCTCATTTTAACTTTCTATGAACCATTTTAAAATTTCCAAGTTTTCTATGAAATTTTATAATTAATGAAGCTTTCCATCTCATACCTAAAGACCTGACAATAGAGTGTTTGCCATTAGTAATAACATTAAACAGCTTTTTTAAAACTGCTTCAAAATGTATTTACTTTCTGTAACATAGGCAGCTGAAAGTAATTTTTAGAATTTCTCATTAAACATGATTAGGCTTCTTTAACGGAGAAGGCCGGGGAAGGCAATGGCACCCCACCCCAGCACTCTTGCCTGGAAATCCAATGGACGGAGTAGCCTGGTGGGCTGCAGTCCATGGGGTCGCTAACAGTCGGACAGACTGAGCGACTTCACTTTCACTTTTCTCTTTCATGCATTGGAGAAGG
>SJYX01020341.1:194585-252490 GCA_006410675.1 Oreotragus oreotragus
TTCTTGCCTGGAGAATCCCAGGGACGGGGGAGCCTGGTGGGCTGCCATCTATGGGGTCGCACAGAGTCAGACACGACTGAAGCGACTTAGCAGCTGCAGCAGCAGCAGCACTGGCCACCATAGATATTTCACTGCAAATTTGCCACAACTCGGTCTATTTTAGTATAACTCTCTCCACAACCCAAAGTTTACATATGGTGACTATATGGTTTAGAGTTACAACAAAGTAACTGGTACTTCACTAAGCTTCCCATTTCTTCAGACAAAACAGGGGTATGGTAACTGCAAAGAAAGAAGTGAATCCTACTATCTCTTCATCTTTCTACTACATCCAGCATTATTTGAGGAAAACAAAGCAGAGAACTCAAGCCCTATTTCGTTCAGGAGACAAAGACCAGAAATTGGAGAAGCTGAGAATGCAAAAATTTATGAGGCAGAAAATTGGAGAGAAGAACCAGGAACAGAATCATTACAGAGCTATAACCTAACAACTATAGGGGCTCCTACAGGGTTGGGTTCAACCCTGTAGGAAGAGATTCAACCAGCCAGAGGAAAAGGATTTCATTGACCACTTTGGGTACTTGGTAGAGAATCCAGAAAGGTCACATATATGAATGAGAGGGGCTTCTCTAACTTTGGTGTATAAATACTAGAAAGATGCCATAAGAACGCTTCAAAACAAGCCTCAGAAGAATGAATCTTATTTGCAAGTAATCTGCTAGTCAAAATTAAATTCAATACTTCTTAAAGAAGTACAATAATATTTAGATATTTGACAATGTAATAATCACACTAAGTTAAGTGTATGTGTACTCAGTCATATCCAACTGTTCGCAACCCCATGGACTATAGCCTTCCAGGCTCCTCTGTCCACACAATTTTTCAGGCAAGCGTACTGGAGTGGGTTGTCATTTCCTTCTCCAGCTCTTCCTGACCTAGGGACTGAACCGACATCTCTTGCATCTCCTGCATTAGCAAGTGGACTCTTTACAAAGCCCAATAATCACATTATTCAGCATCAAACAAAAATTACTAGACTTGCAAAAAAGAAAGTACGTCCAGTAAATAGAAACAGATCTTGAAGTGACAGGAATGGAATGAGCAAACAAAACTTAAAAGCTCTTTAAAATAATGCTCACGGATACAAAGAGAATGTGAACAAATTGCTGCAAGAAATAAAAATCTATAAAATTGAAAGTTCAAAGAGAATTTCCATTGCTGAATAAAGTATTTGTTATTAAAAAGGAACTGGATGACACTGCAGAAGGACCAATGAACTTGAGATAGAGCAATAAATACTATTTGAACTAAAGTCTGAAGGAAAACAACAACGACAACAACAACGACAACAACAAAATACAGAGGCAATGTCACTTTTAGCAGGATGTTGTGCTTATATGCTCAGTCACTAAGTTGTATCTGACTCTTTACAGCCCCACGGTCTGCCAGGCAATTGGAATTCCTCTGTTCATGGAATCTGCAGGCAAGAATACTGGAGTGGGTTGCCATTTCCTACTCCAGGGGATCTTCCTAACCCAGTGACTGAACCTGCCTATCCTGCACTGGCAGGTGGATTCTTTACCGCTGCACCATCTGGGAAGCCCCGATAGAGGTAATAAAGTGGAACATTAAAAATACTCAATCTATTGAAATATATGAACAATGGAAAAAGGGGCAATAACAAAGTGGGACAAACAAAAAAATTAGCAAGACAGGAGACTCAAACATAAAATATTGATAACTACATTAATTGAAAATGGATCAAATACACTGATTAAAAGGCAGAGATTGACAGTCTGGATAAAAAAGCAAGAGCTAAATATATGATGCCTAAAAGAAACATACTTTAAGTATAAAGACAGAGAGAGGTTAAAAGAATAGAAAAAGACATACCATGAAAACATCAGCTGTGGCAAAGCTGGTAGAGCTATTATTAATATCAGACAAAGCAGAATTGAGATAAAACAAGGAATACTAGCAAAGATAAAAAGGGACATTTAATTACATAAAAGGATCAATTTAGCAGGAATATATAATAATCCTAAATGTTTATATACCTTGTAACAGAGCTCCAAAACATAATGGAGCAAAAATTGACAGATCAGAAAGAAAAAAACAAAACTCTTCATAATTATAGTTTAAATTTTGAAACTCATCTCTTAGTCCTTGCTAGGCAAGTAGACAGAAAATCAATCAGAACATAAACGACTTGAACATTATTAATTAACATAATATAATTGATGTTTATGGAACACTCACCCCACAACTGCAGAAAATATATTCTTTCAGGATACGCATGAACTTTTGTCAAAAATGAACCATATTTTTGACCATAAAACAAGCTTCAATATATCTAAAAGAACTGAAATTGAAGTACAGTATATTCTCTGACCACACACTATACTTTTAAATAATCTACAAACTTTCTCAAAAATAGTTCCTCATCTGAGTGACAGATGACCATAAATGACTTGAGAGACTATCTTCTCAATTCTCCCAAGGATGTTATATAAACAATATGATTATATATGCACAAGAGAAAAGAGATGTCTTAAGCATTAAAGTGTAATTTTCCCATCATGAAACCCCAGTTGAGAAAGGCAGAATGAATCAAAGAGGGAATCACAAGAAAAATTATAAAGCACTTAGAAGTAAGTATGCTTTACTTACTTAAAAGTGTGTGGTATATGCCTAAAGCAGTGCACAGAAAGGGTATTTACAGCCTTTAATACAGTAGAAAAGATGAAACATTAAAAACAATAATCTAAGCTTCCATTTAAAATAACCAGAATAAGAACAAATTAAATCTACAGAGGAAATATAAGCGCATAGGTCAATGACACAGAAAATGAAGATAACATAGAAAAGTCAATGACATGAAGTAAAAATTAAAGTTTATAGAAAAAAATATTGATAAAGGTTTTACAAGAACAAAGGAGAAAATGCAAATGATCACTATCAGAACTGAAAGACTTACTAAAGAATAATTATAGATTACCATTATTTAAAATAATAAAGACCGCTATGAACAACTTTATGTCAATTAATTCAACAACTTAGATTGAAATACAGAAATGACACAAAAAGAATTAAAACTTTGAAAACTGACACAGAAAAGCTAAATACCCATGTATCTATCAAAGGAAATGAATTTTTCATTAAAAATGTTCCCACAAATAAAACACAAGGAACATATGGCTTCACTGCTCATCTCAATCACTTAAACAAATTTTCAGAAAACAGAAAAGAAAGATATACTTCCAAACACTTTATAAGGCTAACATTTCTCTGATACAAAAACAGCCAAATGTTTTTTTAAGAAAACTAAAGATCAGAATGCCTTGTGAAGAACAATAATCCTTAATAATATACTAGTAAACGAAATCCAGCCATATCCAAAAGGGGTCACACATCATGACCAAATGCAGTTTATTCTAAGAATACAGAGTTGGCTTAAAATCCAAGAGTCAATTAATATAATTCACATGACAGAACAAAGGAGGAAAATCAAGGGTCATTTCAACAGAATCAGATAAAAGACCTGACAATTCAGTATCTTTTGATAATAAAAATTTTTAGCAAACTATAGATAGATATCTTAACCAGATAAGGGAATCAAGAAACAAGTAAAAAGAACATCATAGTTAATTAGGAAAAATTGAACACTTCCCCCACTAAGATCAGGAACAAGGCAACTTGGTCCAATAGGTCACCAATTCTATTCAGTATTTTACTGGAGGTCCTATGTAGGCCAACAAGGCAAGAAATAAGAACTAAAGGCATAAAAATAGGGGAGAAGGAGAGAATAAACTGACTTAATTTGCAGAGATGACCATGTATGTAGAAAATTCTACCCTCAAACAAACAAACAAAAAACAACCCTGGTTAACCAAGTGAATTTAGCAAGCCAATAGGACATAAGATCAACATACAAATGTCCATTCAGTTCAGTTCAGTTCAGTCGCTCAGTCGTGTCCGACTCTTTGCGAACCCATGAATCACAGCATGCCAGGCCTCCCTGTCCATCACCATCTCCCGGAGTTCACTCAGACTCACGTCCAGTGAGTCCATGATGCCATCCAGCCATCTCATCCTCAGTCGTCCCCTTCTCCTCCCGCCCCCAATCCCTCCCAGCATCAGAGTCTTTTCCAATGAGTCAACTCTTCGTGTGAGGTGGCCAAAGTACTGGAGTTTCAGCTTTAGCATCATTCCTTCCAAAGAAATCCCAGGGTTGATCTTCAGAATGGACTGGTTGGATCTCCTTGCAGTCCAAGGGACTCTCAAGAGTCTTCTCCAACACCACAGTTCAAAAGCATCGATTCTTCGGCGCTCAGCTTTCTTCACAGTCCAACTTTCACATCCATACATGACCACAGGAAAAACCATAGCCTTGACTAGGCGGACCTTAGTCGGCAAAGTAATGTCTCTGCTTTTGAATATACTATCCAGGTTGGTCATAACTTTTCTTCCAAGGAGTAAGCGTCTTTTAATTTCATGGCTGCAGTCACCATCTGCAGTGATTTTGGAGCCCAAAAAAATAAAGTCTGACACTGTTTCCACTGTTTCCCCATCTATTTCCCATGAAGTGATGGGACCGGATGCCATGATCTTCGTTTTCTGAATGTTGAGCTTTAAGCCAACTTTTTCGCTCTCCTCCTTCACTTTCATCAAGAGGCTTTTTAGCTCCTCCTCACTTTCTGCCATAAGGGTGGTGTCATCAGCATATCTGAGGTTATTGATATTTCTCCCGGCAATCTTGATTCCAGCTTGTGTTTCTTCCAGTCCAGCGTTTCTCATGATGTACTCTGCATATAAGTTAAATAAGCAGGGTGACAATATACAGCCTTGACATACTCCTTTTCCTATTTGGAACCAGTCTGTTGTTCCATGTCCAGTTCTATCTGTTGCTTTCTGGCCTGCATACAGATTTCTCAAGAGGCAGGTTAGGTGGTCTGGTATTCCCATCTCTTTCAGAATTTTCCACAGTTGATTGTGATCCACACAGTCAAAGGCTTTGGCATAGTCAAGAAAGCAGAAATAGATGTTTTTCTGGAACTCTCTTGCTTTTTCCATGATCCAGCGGATGTTGGCAATTTGATCTCTGTTTCCTCTGCCTTTTCTAAAACCAGCTTGAACATCAGGAAGTTCATGGTTCATGTATTGCTGAAGCCTAGCTTGGAGAATTTTGAGCATTACTTTACTAGCGTGTGAGATGAGTGCAATTGTGTGGTAGTTTGAGCATTCTTTGGCATTGCCTTTCTTTGGGACTCGAATGAAAACTGACCTTTTCCAGTCCTGTGGCCACTGCTGAGTTTTCCAAATTTGCTGGCATATTGAGTGCAGCACTTTCATAGCATCATCCTTCAGGATTTGAAATAGCTCAACTGGAATTCCATCACCTCCACTAGCTTTGTTCGTAGCGATGCTTTCTAAGGCCCACATTCCTATATATAAGCAACAAACAACTGCCAAATAAAATAGAATTATCATTTACAATAATCTAAGTATTTCATCTTGGCTTCTCGTAAACCAGGAAGAGGAGAGACAGTCTTAATCACTGTCATTGGAGGTGACTCTTATCACTGGTGATGGCTCAAACTTAACTCTGCATAAGAAACTTCAACAGATAACCCAGTTACTTGGACAGTAAAGAGATCAAATCAGTCAATCTTACGGGAACTCAACCTGAATTCTTGCTGGAAAGAGTGATGCTGAAGCAAAAACTCCATTATTTTGGTAATGTGAATACCAAACTGATGTGAATAGCTAACTCATTGGAAAAGTTGCTGATGCTGGGAAAGACTGAGCGCAGAAGGAGAAGACGGTATCAAAGGATGAGATGACTGGACGACATTGCCGATGTAATGGACACGAACTTGGGCAAACTCTGGGAGATGGTGAGGGACAGACAGGCCTGGTGTGCTGCACTCCATGGGGTCACAAAGTGTCAGACACAACTGGATGACTGAATAACAACATTTACCAATCAGTTTTCCCGTATCGTTGCCCTCCTACAATTTTCCACCCGAGAAGTCCAAATTCTTTTTCCTTTGGCTAGTTAGGACACAATTTATCATCCTTTGTTAAGACAGCATACAAGCAGGACTTCCCAGGTGGTTCAGTGTAAAGAATCTGCCTTCCACTGCAGGGGACAATGGTTTAATCCCTGGTCAGGGAACTACGACCCGAAGATCCCACATGCCATGGGGCAACTAAGCCCGTGCGCCACAACTAAGACCTTATGGAACCAAAAAAAAAATGGCATATAAGCTCCCAAGCCTAATTGCTTCTTTGGGTTTTGACTTCTTTTCAATTTGCACATCTCAACCACTGAATCTAAGAGGGTAGAGAAGTCTCCCATCCCTTACAAGGAAAAATTTAATAGAACATTTGTAAGGCCCAAACAGTGAAAACTACACAAAACTTCTGAGATGAATTTTTTTAAAAAAATCTAAATAAATGATCATTATGTGGGCCAACATTATGTCAGCTATACAAAATACATTCCTAAGTCTGGTACAGCCAAGAAGCCAAGAGTTTGGAATCTCTGCTCTGAGTGTTCTAAATTTTATCCTTGAAACAAACCAAACTACCAGAAAACTGAGTACTCAGGCTACCATACTAGTTTTTTTAACCCAACTGAATTTTATCAGTAAATCCTTGGCTTAAATTTTGTAGACAGTAATATCAAGCTTGTTTACTTTTAGAAGGATAGAGTTATTTAATACAATAGGCAGTAGGTCCAATACAGTGGCACAAAGAGAAATTATTTTCTAAGATCTACACTGCACAAAATGTATCAATTCTCCAGAACATCCACCATGCTTACAGAGCTTATGAACAACACAAATCTCAAAACTCATCAAGTTTCTAATTTGGCTCTTGTTGCTAGTTAATTCAATCTAAGTCAACATTCAGAAAACTAAGATAATGGCATCTGGTCCCATCACTTCATGGGAAATAGATGGGCAAACAGTGGAAGTGTCAGACTTTATTTTGGGGGGCTCCAAAATCACTGCAGATGGTGACTGCAGTCATGAAATTAAAAGACACTTACTCCTTGGAAGAAAAGTTATGACCAACCTAGATAGCATACTCAAAAGCAGAGACATTACTTTGCCAACAAAGGTCTGTCTAGTCAAAGCTACGGTTTTTCCAGTGGTCATGTATGGATGTGAGAGTTGGACTGTGAAGAAAGCTGAGCACCGAAGAATTGATGCTTTTGAACTGTGGTGTTGGAGAAGACTCTTGAGAATCCCTTGGACTGCAAGGAGATCCAACCAGTCCATTCTAAAGGAGATCAGTCCTAGCTGTTCTTTGGAAGGAATGATGATAAAGCTGAAACTCCAGTACTTTGACCACCTCATGCGAAGAGTTGACTCATTGGAAAAGACCTTGAAGCTGGGAGGGATTGGGGGCAGGAGGAAAAGGGGACGACAGAGGATGAGATGGCTAGATGGCATCACCGACTCAATGGACATGAGTTTGAGTGAACTCCGGAGGTTGGTGATGGACAGGGAGGCCTGGCGCGCTGCAATTCATGGGGTCACGAAGAGTCAGACACGACTGAGCAACTGAACTGAAGTCTATTTTACCCCTGGTACTAATTTACTACTTCTGATTTTTGTATTTTTATTTTTCAGAATATATATATACTCTTATAAGATACTTCAAATTCTTTTGTGGAATGAAATATCTTTTACATAAATGCATGACGAATTTTTTTTTTAAAGAGAGTCAAGGTATCCATATTAAAGAATTCAACATTTATCAAGCACATTATAGAGACATTAAAATGTTTCTAATGTACACAGTCTAATGTGACTTTTTAAGAGTAGAACAGGATGAGAGATAATGAAGTTGAAAGAAAGGCTAGAGAGGAAAAAACCCTAGGGAAGGAGAACTTTGAATAATGAACAGATGTTGAAGAGGGTAGCAGGTAAACACTGTCTAAGTAGTAACAGAATATTATAATACAATGTAAAAGCAAACAATTCAGATCAAATGTAAAAATAAAGTTGGGTGGATAGAAGGATGTCAAATAATAGTTCAGGTGTAAAACTGCACTTGTATTTGCTTCTTATATGTGAAATAACAAAGCAAAACAAGTTTTAAAACTTGTAAAACACACCATCACGTCAAACTTTTTGTTTAGAACCTTCTGAAGCTACTATCTTAAGAGTTCTAGTCAAGATTTTAATATATATAGAAGGGATCTTAGAAAAACTATACAGTACAATTTAACTTTAAAGACCAAAAAGTACAAGAATAAAAAGAAAAATACTTATTTCAAATAACATATGAAGACTATGTTAGAACTCCAACCTACAGATCACCTGGGTTGATTTGAATAACGTGATTAACTGTTAGCTCTTCTGCCTCATTCCATGTATATACCTAACCAAAACTAAGAGTTCAGAGAACTTTCCAAGATAAAAACACAGTACAGTAATTCTCTCATTGTACATGTGTAACTCCAAATGAAAAACAAGCATTTACTGTGTTCAAGATACAATGCTAAGTCACTGAGGACATCAAGAAGAATAAAACTATTCATAGAAAATCATACAATCTCACTATAAGCTCACGACAATGAAAAAGGAAGCCTATTAAATATAGAAATACTTAAAAGTTAATGTTGATGTAATTTAGCATTCTCACCTATCATATTTTATAAAAGATATATTCTTTGTAATTCATAAAATATTTACAAAATGATCTGCCTAAGAAGACTTTTTTCATATGGCATATTTAGGGCCTTCTTAATATTTTGGTTTCTTAAATACATTTTTTTAGAAGAAAGCAACTTTCTATCCACTACTATCTCCATTTATTTCATAAATAAAACTAAAAAAAATAGGATACATAAAATGAGAAAGATATTTTGAGAAGATAATATTGTACAAATGTGATAAAATAATAAAAAGGAAAATTTTCCAATATTTGTGAACACTTCAACACAAGCACAAATTTTTGGAAAATCTTAACCAGTACTTCCTTATGGAACATAAGAATTTAGAAACTATTTCTCAAACTTGCTTAAATAGTTCGTACAAATATATGTTGATCTTTGTATGATGACAGGGCATAAATTACAAGTGTAGAATGTGACAAAGACTGAAGAAATGGCAACAGAACAAATTCAAGGTTAGAACCAGTTAAGGATAAACACTAGTTATAAAAATAAGAAGGTCAACAAACAAGGAGTTAGGCTGTTCATAATACCCAAACATCAAGAGGAGGAGAAGAATCTAGATAAGCTGTAGCAGGAGTAAGAAATCACAAAGTGGACAGCAAGTATCAAAAGTCAGAAGCAGGCTAAATCATAAAAGGCTTGAGACTAAAGAAGGAATTCAGACTATAGAAATCACCAACAAGCAGTGTTAACACTGGCTCAACACTGTTTCCCATCTCAATGAATGCATGCATGCTAAGTCACTTCAGTCGTGTCCAACTCTTTGCAACCCCACCAGGCTCCTCTGTCCATGGGATTCTCAAGGCAAGAACACTGGAGTGGATTGCCAGGCCCTTCTCCAAGGGAATCTTCCAACAGTCACTTGGAATTTGGTAGGTGGGGAGAAGAGTTGTATGCAGCATTTAAGAAGCGTAAAGACAAGATATGTGCAGATGTTATAGATCCTCTTTTCTTATGAGACCACATGATTTCAGGGCCAATTTCAAAATCAATTTGTGGCAAAAGCATAGTACATACAAACACAAGAGGAAAGTATAAAGCAGATTTTAAACAACTTAATTTGCTATTTTGCAAAGGAAGGTGAAATGGCTCAGACTTTGGATAACTAAGATCAGGGCACGTGGGTTCCGTTCCTGGTCAGGGAAACTAAGATAAGATCCTTAGTTGCAGGGCAACTAAGCCGGTGCACAACTACTGAGCTCCAAAGCTACTGAGCCCACACACTTTAGAGCCTGTGTACCACAATGAAAGAGAGCCTGTGGGCCTAACTAACACCCAAAGCAGCTAAATAAACAAATAAATGAAAAGAAGCCTAAAATCGTCAAAGAGAAAAATATTTGAATTTGACACACACTTCATCTATTTGTTTCTTCTTGCTAACATATGAGTAATTCAAACAGTTATAATTTATAAACTCCTTTCCTAATCATTCTGAACTATAACAAGACATTTGATGAAATTCATAACTCATTTAAGTTTTTCATCTTTATTCATATTTATCAAAATTAAAAGTATTACATCCTTCACTCACTATTTCACGAAGGAATCTTCGAAATCCTTTTCTATAAATTCTGAATGACGAATTGCAAAACAATATTTAAATTTTTTTCCACAAAATTTTTCCCTCGTTTTATTTTATATCTGCTATATTGTAGTTGAAGGACAGAGAAACCTAGAGAGACAAAAGAAGTTAGAGAAGTCGGGACTATGTAATAAATTTTAAAATTTGATAATATGGTAAAAGAAAACATTTTAATCGAATAGACTTAAATCTAAATCTTAGTTTTATGCCATTACTGACTGTAAACTTGGGCAATATACTAAACTAGCGGTTACTCAACTATGATCCACGAGATCCACAGGGATCCTCAAAACTCTTTCAGAGGGTCTGTGAAGTCAAAACTAGTTTTATAATACAGTACTAAAATGTTATTTGCCTCTTTCACTGTATTGACATTTACACTGATGATACAAAAATAATGGTGGGTAAAACTGTTATTCCCTTAACACAAATCAAGGCCATATTACCAATCATCATATCTTGTCTGCCATGCACTCATAATTAAGTGAAAAAAATTAAGGGTGAATTTCTTATGAAGTAATAAAGAGTACTAATTTTAAAATTTTCCACCTTGAGTGTATTACCTTTTCAGTGTAACAGAATGGAAAACATTTCTGCTGCATACCTAGATACTGCAGTTGTCTCAAGAAAAACACCTGTGTAAATGCGGTCTAAACCAGTACCTTTCTTTCATGGAACACTGATATTTCAACAAAAACAACTTACTTTCTCATCAGTGATAAATTCAAACTTTCAAGTATACATTATAATTTTAGAAAATGTATATGTCACTGAATGTGACAGCTTTCCAGTTCTTTACTTTTCTAAGGAAAAGAGTGATGTATTAGTAAATGTTATTTTTTTATAATGTGGAATAAAAGGCAGCAATATTTGGAACTCAGTAAATCAGTATTTTCCAACTGACCAGAGTACAATGCTACAAAATCATGCACCAAATGATCTACTCGAGATACATAAAAAACCAGTGGGTTTTAATTGAACAAAGTTCAAAAAATTCGCTGATAATATTTCAGATTCTACATTACAACTAACCTCCAGGAAACCATCATAGTTTTAGGACTGGTATCAAAGAAGAATATTCACAATTATCAAAAGGGCTATTAAAATATTCTAAATGTTAAGATGGTATTTTTTCTTAGACTTCCTCCAAAATAATGTATTGCAAAAGACTAAATATAAAAGCAGACATATCTTCTATTAAGCCAGACTTCAAAGGTATTTGTTAAAATCTAAAATAATGCCATTCCTCTCAGTTGTTTTCTTTCAGAAAAGTTATTTTTTATAAAATTAAGTTAAACTGTAATAGCACAATCCTTCTGTACAATAACTTAAAATTTTCAACAAATTGTTAACTAATGTGGTCAATTTCCATTGCCACTATAAAATTATGTGGGTATCCTATGTATAACAGAGATCTATCTGTCCATATATAGCCAGTTAGTTAGAAGCATGCTTCCATCCAAGACCAATATTAATGGCCAACAATCTAGCCACTCATTAAACCAAAACCAAAAGTTACCTCAAGATATTTGTAAACACCTCCTGAAAGACCTTGTTTTGGCAAATCTGGAAGCTATGTACTAAAACCAAACAAGTGATAAAGCAAGAATATATCAAAATATATTCAGCAAGTCTGTAGTGATCAAGTCACTTCAACATCAGAATGAGTGATTCAGTCAAGCATCAGAACAGGGACCCAAATAATTCATAAACAGAAAGTGCCAATGCTGCTACATGTATATGCAGGTAACACATGATGTAGACCTTTCCTAATGCATGTTTCACAATACGTTCCACCTTAACCACCAGACTATGTTGAATTAATGTGGGACTAGCAGTTTGGACAATCCTGACATTACTTTCTGGTGAGAATAACATTAATTTACATATCTGAAGTTAAACTATCTCTTGCAAGCTGTTTGAAACCTTCACTTGAAAGGTTTGACACTACTCCACTAAAACATTAGTCTTCTTTAGAGGGATTACTAACTAACGTTAAGTCTATCTTTTAGTCATCGTCTACTACTCTCATACGCATTCTCTCAAAGTTGGTGTGTGAAAGCAATGCTGCAACTTCTGCCCCTCCATTCAAGATAGACTCAACTTTCAAATAAGAGTATTCATAAAGCATAATATAGCAGAGACATGAATGTTTGTACATAGAGTATATGGAAGAAAGCATATGTGAGCGTGTTATATGAACATCTGTATAACAACATACTGATATGACTGGCAACAGCAAAATCTTTACAAATAAATAGATGACAATGACATCTAGGGGACTTTCTAGACAGCCTGACATTCATAAATACGCATAACAATTAGACAAGCACACACACACACACAAAAACTTAAAAGTGCTTAAAGAAAAATATTTGCTTACTAAAAAAATCAGAATGCTAAAACTATCCAGAAAAACAAATGAAGTAAAATACAAGCATTCAAACATACATCTATACACAACCTGAATTCAAGAATGTTTAAATACCAATGACAGACATTCTGTCTACTGAATTTTACTTGGATGAAGCAAAGCTAGCTGGACTAATCTCACTGAGTTTCAACTGCCTAGCATATTGAAGATGCTCAATAAATTCTGGAGTGAAATTATAAGATTCAGTATAGCCAACAGGTCTAATGTCTCCAAAACCTCTTAATGAATGGAGAATGTTACATTTATTAATTCAAATAACTTACATATTTAGCTAAACTTTTCTGTCTCTAGGTCAAATTATATTTATGTCCCAAGAGTAACTCCCAGGGGCTTCCCAGCTGGCACAGTGGTAAAGAATCTGCCTGCCAATATCAATCATTTTATATCAATCATCCTGGCAAAGACTAGACAAAGAGGCAAGTGGAATGCTTTCCTGTTTTGCCTGGGTCCACTGGGGCACTGTTTCCTTGTATACAGCTAAGACTCTCTCTGGCTGTTTTTTGCTAATGATTAGGATACCAGGTGCCTCAGGAAATGATGGAGAAGGTGATGACAACCCACTCCAGTATTCTTGCCTGGAAAATCCCATGGACAGAGGAGCCTGGTAGACTACAGTCCATGGGGTCGCAGAGTCAGACACGACTGAGCAACTTCACTTTCTTTCTTTCAAGATACTGCAGGTTCTATTCCTGGGTAAGGGAGATTCCCCTGGAGTAGGAAATGAGAACCTACTCCAGTATTCTTGCCTGGAAAAGTCCATGAACAGAGAAGCCTGACAGGCTACAGTCTATGGGGTTGAGAGTCGGACATGACTGAGTGGGTGCGCGTGCACACACACACACACACACACACACGAGTAACTCCAAATCTTTTTAGTGAAAAATGTCACCAGTATTATACTAACTATATAGATACAGAATTTAGAAATTCATGGAAGACTTACTGATATAACATATGAAGGATATGCATTATATAAGCCAATATATTTCACAGAATAAAAAGAAATATAGCAGGACACTGTCAAAAGAGTTTACTTTGCAGAGCTTTTATATCATTACTAAAAATAATTTTTAAATAAATAGCAAGTGGACTTCCCCTGTTTAGATGAAAATGTAATATTTACCACTAGCCCATAATGGTGACAAATCAAAAAGAAACAACAATGTCCCTGTGACTCTTTCAAGATTATTAAAACCCCTCCAATCTCAAGATAAATACAAATGCAAGAAATAGTTCCATAGTAAACCTACTTAATATGTTTAATCGAATCCTTAATTTAGTTACACCCTAAAAAGTTCAGCCAAATCCTCAACCCACTGAATATCTAAGGAACAACCACAGAGATGTAGGGCTTTTAACTTACATATTACAACCTGTAAAATAAAGTACAGATGAAGCTAGACACTCTGGATCTAGCTGACGAAGGAACAAGACTGGGCAAGTTACTATTCTTAAAAATGTAAACATTTTTATTTTCAAAACACTAGTACTTTTAAAGGCAAAAATGTATCAAATGCTATACCTTGAAGAAAGTATTTTGAACTTGATTAAAATTAAAAGAAATGCTTATAAAAATGTTTCATTTCTAAAGCAATTTTTAAAGAAAACTACTAAACATGGTTCAAAGAGAATAAAACTCGAATATATATTAATTGAGTATCTGACCTCTCATATGTTTTGTTTTCATATTTTAAAAGCTTATATAATATCTCAGGTTTATATGCATAACACTTGGACACACAAACTTGGAAACACTCCCTCCTCCCCCAAAAAATAAAAGTTTGGAGAACTTTTTTTTCTTCTTGATCTTTCTAAGTACTAAGATCCATTATTACATATGACTCAGAGGAAGAACATCAAAGTTCTAAAATTATAATCATGTCTAAAAAATATAATCATATTTTTAAAAAATAATATAAGAAAAAAAAAAGAAAGAGGTATTTATGTAGGCTCCCTATCATCTGTAGGTGGCCATTTTCCTGAATATTAGTTAAGGTGGGCAAAAGGAACAGAAACACTTTGACTACTTTGGTTTGGAGAAAAAAATCACTGACCAGATTATCTAGATAATTTAAATAACTATTCTATTAAATCCATTACTAAAGAGAGCTGAGAAGCAATGATACAAGTTGAAATCAATCTTTTTCTGTTGTACTGTAAGTTTTAGAAATGTACAGTATTTTACTCAAGACTGATGTTCACTTTAAAATGTACATTAAATACATGTGGGTATATACAATAAACAATCACAATTTAAAAGGTAAACCACGGCATTACAAGAATTATTCTGCACTAATTCACTAACGATGTTGATTTTAAGTTTTCTCTTTATTAAGACTTAAATAAAAGTACCTTGTAATATGCGTGATTCAAAAGAGCAAGTTATATTCAGACAGAAAAAAAAGGAATTCAGTGTTTAATGTAAATAACCAGAAATCTACATAAAATTCCAGATGCTCAATAAATAAATAAGTCATAATGATAAAAATTATGGGAAAAAATGGTGATAAACTTCAAATGGCTTAATATCAGATACAATCATAAAATTATCACTGTGGTATATAGATGAACTTCATTATTCATTATTAGACATTTACACAGTGAGTTAACTCATTAAAATTTTTTTCTAGGAAGCTCATTGTATAAAATATGCCATATGAGGTACTTTAGAAAATGGTACATTTAACTTCAGAGTTAGGAAGTTTATTCTTTTTAATCTTTTACTATTACCATTAGGTCATCAAGAGTACTTTTTTTAAAAAATACGCATTTGGCTGTGCCAGGTCTTGGTTGCAGCATGCAGGATCTTTAGCTATGATATGCACACTCTTAGTTGTGCCATGTGGGATCTAGTTCCCTGACCAGGTATCGAACCTGGGGCTCCCTGCATTAACAGTCTTAGCCACTGGACCATCAGGGACATCCCCATTATGAGTACTTTTAATATTTGAAAAGAGGAATATTTCATTACCAGTTGGAAATTTTTCACTTCTAGTCTGCCAATACTTGACAAATACTCATTTAAATAAAGTAACATGAAATAAAGACAAAACTACTCACTTAGTATGGTTTAATGCGACAGGTATATAGGAATCAAATTAAGAGAGAGAAAATTAGGACAAACAATTAAAATTAAAGAGAGTAAATAACCTCTGCAATTAACTAGTAACTATGAACAAGTTAGGTAACATAAAATCCTACCATGACATTAAACACTTTTAGTGCTTTAGTGGGAATAATGAAAAGTCAACTTTTAAGGTAGTATTAGAAAAATTTATACTTAAGGCACAAAACTATGCCCAAGTAGGTTTTTCCCAGAAAATAAAGACTTCTAAAATCCATTATATGCTGAAATTTAAAATGACCAAAGAAAATTTCAGATGAATTTACTGAAATCTATAAGGTATGCTTCTTTTAAAATTCAAAGCAAAAGTTTTAAAAAGCAAGTAAAAATGTCCTCCTAGAACTTTATAAATAGACTTGTTTAATCTGAACTACTAATAGTCATGTGACCACTGCTAATTACAGAAGTTCCTCAATGAAAATATATATCACTATTTCTAAGTGGATAATTTACCATACCATTTTTAAGGAAACTCACTAATAGTATCAAAATTAAAAAAAAGAAAAGAGGAAAAGAATGGAAATTAACCAGAGAATTCAACTCAGACAATAAACTCTAAGGAGAGGGGGAAAGAGTATGTTGGCAGGTGTCTGCAAGGAGCTAGGTAACACAATAGAATCAGTTTTCATTCTGCAGAACAACCATGAGACTTGCTGCAATGTCAGCTCCAAGCACACACTGAGGGACTCCAGAAAATGCTCATTGATCATGCAGCACTTTATAATGCGCATAGGCTTTTTTCTCCTGTTAACCCCGCCTGGCTTCCCTTTGCAGTTTATTCTCCTAAGCCCTCTCCCCATAACAAATTCTTTTCCTTAGGACAGTAACATATTTAATAAATTATCTTAACAGTTTAAGTATTAGGAATATCACTCATCATCATTAAATCATCATAAAAATTAGCCAGTTTTTTTTAATAAGGAGGGAAAAACCCTACAGCCCCCAAAATAAGAAAATGAGTTAAATATTTATATCTACAAATAAAAATATTTTATGGTATACTACATCCAAGGCCAAAACCAATTATAGTTTCACTTTGACATGTATTTCCTTGCACTGATTTATACGCAAATAGGTTCTATAACACTGACACAAGGAGGAAAAAAGAGAAAATACAATTCAAATTTTCATGACTCAAAATGCAGATTTTTGTGAGCTCTCAAGCACTGGTGACTTAAATTTTACAGTCTTTTAATTTTTAATTAAATAATTTATTTTATAATAATCAAAGTCACATGAAAAACCTAGAACCAGGATGTACCAGCTAAATTAGGCAATTAGATTGATATTTATGCTTAATTTTACCCTAGAAACTAAAATAAGCAGCTGTTTTTAATAGTTAACTGCAAGCAAGAGTTGTGGGCTTAGATATGTAAATGAATTCTAAGACATATGATACTAAACCTACTCAAAGCTGCTTTGCAGACCCCACCTTCTAATGAGTTAATCTAAAGGTCACCACCAGCACAAGGCTTTTTATTAAGTCCAAAGCCCTTTCCTTCTTTCTTTTTTCCCCCTATCAAACATATATCTACAATTTACAAACCATTAAGTTTAAACAAATTAATTCTAGACTTATTTAGTAATCGTGTGAACTAGATTGCCACATTCTCACACGGAATAAGGTCTGACCATATCTTGCTTTTATGCTCTGCCTCTCTTTGCTCTCTCCTCTAATCTATTCATCTGTAAAATAATTCCGGCAGATAAGATTTCTTTGTTCAGATTTCAACTTTCATTTCATTTACAAACCTAGCCCTACCTCAAGAATGTCTTCTAGAACATATGCTTCCATTTCAGCCGCTGTCTCCACCATGTTTTATCAAACTGCCATGTTTCTTACTGCACTATGATTAGATCATTGCCAGCAGGAACACTCCTCTGTGTCAGCAAGGGAACAGGAAATGGAATGTTCTATTACATGCCTAAAGCAGCTTAGCTGTTCACTAGCCAGGCATCTACCAAAAGAGCAGGGGGTGACTCACTGTGTATTTTTTAAAGATACAGAAGCTCTATTCCAAAGCAAACTTCAGTCAAGTAATTTCAACAGACAAAATAGATACAGTCTCTTATATTTTACCATTTCAAATTTTAAAATTCCAAAATTTCAAAAAAGAAATAATAATGTATTTTTTAAAAAGCTTAAACACGTCTGGCTTCCTGGTTGAACAAAAGAGGTTGAAGTGGGTTACGGAGCAATTTATCCTTAGTAAAGCCTTGTAGTGAGATTAATGGCTGTATTAAATACACAAAGAGGGAGGCAAGGTGATTATCAAATTAGGAATTTGTTACATCAGGCATATGCATTATATAATACATATAGGAGTTGACTTGCAGGTGTTAAAATAATAATTTAATGTAGCTTTTTAATGGTAATCTGGTATTCTATAAACTAGTCACTTGGAAATATCAAAGAGAAATGAGATTAATATTCAACAAATTCACAATCATTGAAGCAAGCCATAACACATCAAGATTATATGCATCTTCTAGAAATGCCTTTAACTTTATTTACTAACCAAAGAAATGGTCTCTCCCTCCCTTATAATAAATACTACAAAAGATTAAAATATTTCAGATGCATCAAATTTAGAAACACTGGTTCTGGATCATTAAATAGCAAATATGGGCGACAGAAAGTTTCCTTGGGGCTTTTCATAATATCTTACAAAAAAACTCAAAACTTTTTGGTCAACCCAATACTCTGTCAAATTTCTTCCTTATATAATCTAGAATATAGAAAACACAATGGGAAAGGAAAAATGTTTTATGCTCTATTCTGTAGTATTAACAAAATAACCCTGCACTTTAAGAATGCCATACAAACTGAACTTGAAGTAATCACTCAATTAGATTAACAACTTTAATTATAACTCTAAGGTGAACAGTTCCTCTAGTCTAAATTTTTCTAACCTAACTAGAGAAAGTGAATCTTTTTAAAGAGAAGGAAAAAGGAAAAAATTAGAGGGAGTTATTATTAACACATATAGTCAACTCTAAGTGATGATATGAATGGCCTTTCCAGTAATGTCTCCTCAAAGTGATGTTATCTTTTAGTATGAAGTGAAGTGAAGTGAGCTCGCTCAGTCGTGTCTGACTCTTTGCGACCCCATGAACTGTAGCCCACCAAGTTCTTCCATCCATGGGATTCTCCAGGCAAGGATACTGGAGTGGGTTGCCATTTCCTTCTCCAGGGGAACTTCCCAACCCAGGGATTGAACCCGGGTATCCCGCCTTGCATGCAGGCGCTTTACCCTCTGAGCCACCGGGGAAGCCCCATTTTTTAGTATAAACANCAGGCAAGGATACTGGAGTGGGTTGCCATTTCCTTCTCCAGGGGAACTTCCCAACCCAGGGATTGAACCCGGGTATCCCGCCTTGCATGCAGGCGCTTTACCCTCTGAGCCACCGGGGAAGCCCCATTTTTTAGTATAAACACCTTGTAATTTTCTTGGGCCTTAGTTTGCTTATTTGTAAAATGGGATTAACATTAACTCAACAATGGATTGTTGGGCATCCCTGATGACTCAGTGGTAACATGTCCACCTGTCAAAGCAGGAGACATGCGTTCGATCCCTGGTCCAGGAGGGTCCCACATGCTGCAGAGCAACTAAGCCTGTGTACCACAACCGCTGAGCTTGTTCTCTTAGAGCCCAGGACACAGAAATACTGAAGCCTATGCACCCGAGAACCCATACTCTGCAACAAGAGAACCCAGTGGAACGAGAAGCCTGTGCAGGCAACTAGAGAGTAGCCCCCACTGGCAGCAACTAGAGAAAAGCCCACACAGGCAAAAATAAACAAATCTTTAAAACAAGGAAAAAACAAAAATGTGCTGTCTACTGTATATCAGAAACTATCCTAGGTACAATAAACAAGACAGATAAAATTTCTTCTAAACAGGTATATATGAAGATTCAATGAGATAAAGTATCTACTCCTCAGTTTCTGATTACTTAGGAGATATTTTTATTGTGTCAGGCAATATACAAATCACCATTTTTTAAACAAACAAGTTATTTAACCTTCACAATACCCTGCTACTGCCGCCACTAAGTCGCTTCAGTCGTGTCCGACTCTGTGCAACCCCATAGATGGCAGCCTACCAGGCTCCTCCGTCCCTGGGATTCTCCAGGTAAGAATACTGGAGTGGGATGCCATTTCCTTCTCCAATGAATGAAAGTGAAAAGGGAAAGNCGTGTCCGACTCTGTGCAACCCCATAGATGGCAGCCTACCAGGCTCCTCCGTCCCTGGGATTCTCCAGGTAAGAATACTGGAGTGGGATGCCATTTCCTTCTCCAATGAATGAAAGTGAAAAGGGAAAGTGAAGTCGTGCCCGACTCTCAGCGACCCCATGGACTGCAGCCTGCCAGCCTCCTCCGTCCACAGGATTTTCCAGGCAAGAGTACTGTAGTGGGGTGCCACTGCCTTCTCCGCACAATATCCTAGGTGACAATAATTGAAACTAATAACATTAATAACTACCTTGTGCTTCCTAATGTGATAAACTATTTTAAGCATTTTGTATATATTAACTCATTAAATCTCAATAATAAGAAAGGCAGGAACTATTATTATCTCCATTCTGGAAGCTGAGGTACAGAGAAGTTAAGCAACTTTCCCAACTTACTCTCAACTAAATTAACAAGCTAAGATTTCAACCCAGGTAATTGGCTCCAGAGTTTGTCCTCTGAGCCATCTACTATACTTCCTCCAGGTGATACGGTCCTCATTTTACAGATAAGAAAATCAAGTTGCACACAGTACACAGTTATAAAGCAGAGGTGGAATTCAAACCCAGAACAGTCTGACTACAAAGGATGTGTGAAATAAATGGAAAACAAATGATATTAAAAACATTTTCCCAAGATCATATATAGTGTTCACATTTTTGTTTGGATGCTTCTCAAACAAAATAATGTCCAGTGTAGAGACACAGCTTATGAAGAACTAGAAAACTGGCTCTCACTATTTCCCTACTTCCAGTTCAGTCTGTTCCTTACCTCAAATAAACTGCCTCATCCTTAGATTAACAGAAAGTGAAAGTGAAGTCACTCAGTCATGTCCGACTCTTTGTGACCCCATGGACTGTAGCCCACCAGGCTCCTCTGTCCATGGGATTCTCCAGGCAAGAATACTGGAGTGGGTTGCCATTTCCTTCTCCAGGGGATCTTCCCAACCCAGGGATCGAACCTGGATCTCCCACACTGCAGGCAGACGCTTTAACCTCTGAGCTACCAGGGAAGCAGTCAACAACAAAGCTTCTTTCTCAAAACTTTTTCCAACAGAAGCAAGTAATGACAGATTTGAATTCAAGACACTCAATGTTAAAACAGTCTTACTTCCCATAAGATAAGAATAGGCTTTCTAACTGACAAATCATCAGGCCCCTAAGGTTCAAGTCAATCAAACCATTCACTGTCTCTTTCTCCTCTGTTCGAGGATAATACAGTGCTGCTCTTAAGCCTTTCTGACCTTTACTGTTAAGTTTTCACTAATAAAGATGTCATTATACCTTTCTTAGAGAATTACAGATATTTATATATCATGTACCATGTCTCTCCCTTACAGATCACAAGCTTGATGAAAGCAGGCAATGCTCTGTTTGCCAATGTATACCCAGAGCCAGCAGTCTCTGGCAGAGAGCAGGGACTTCAGTATTTGTTGATTAAATTAACAAATGCATGAATAAAGGAATCATCTGATATCCAGTTATGCATCCTAATCCCTTTATCTTATTTATTTTTGGCTGTGGTGGGTTTTCGTTGCTATGTGTGGGCTTTCTCTAGTTGCAGTCAGCGGAGGCTACTCTCTGTTGCGGTGCACAGCCTTCTCTTGTTGCAGAGCATGGGCTCTAGGGCAAGTGGGTTTAGTCGCTGTGGCATATTCGTGGCAGGTGGAATCGTCCCAGACTAGGGATTGAACTTGTGTCCTCTGCATTGGCAGGTAAATTCTTAACCACTGGACCATCAGGGAAGCTCTCCTAATCCCTTTTAAATTATTGCTACCACTAAGAATTACTTGTTCTGTGATTATTATCTTTAGGCCATTAAATTAAGATCTTAGAAATACTGAATTTAAACATAATCTACTTTTGAGACTTTCTGTAATTCTTTGTTATACAGCAAAGTAATAATTTCTTCTTAATTTTATTTTCTGGTTCTTTTGTTAATATGAGGACCTATGCCACAGCACAGGTTACTTTGGGAGAAAGGGTGTGTGAAAGGAGATTCATATACATCTGCTCTAAGATCCTACAACCTAATAGTAAGCTAACTTCCTTCTAGTTCAATCACAGCTTGAAGGCAAAAAAACTTGTTTCCCCATTTGCCTAAAATGAATTTTAAAATCTTTAATTTTCACCTAGGGCAAAAGCATTAAAGTATAAATAATAGTTAACCTACTAACAGTTATGCAAACAAACACAAACTAACAAATGTTACTTAAATCATAAAGGAGAATAATTAACACAATAAGCTCCAAATGTCCAAAGTGAAGAGAAAAGCTTCTCATAAAAAGTAGAGGAAAATGACAGAAGAGGCTCAATAAATAGCAAGACTAAATAAAGGAATCTTCTAAAATTTACAGTTTTATTTAGGCACTTATTTCTTTGAACAAGGAAAAAGAAAACCACACACACACATACACACATACACACACACAGAAATTTGTTGACAAGCAAGCAACCCTATTTTGTATGGTTTTGTTCCTCCACATAAAACAATGTGTTTTTTTCCAATCAAATCTTCCTTGTAAAGTTCTGCTCCCATCAAAAAAAAATTTTTTTTCTATTTAGGAAAACAGCAAGACTTTTTCAAAATCCACATTTTTACACAAAACAGACACTTAATTAGCTGCACCAGAAATATAATTATTTCACCCATCTACATAAAAACAAACTCGTAGAAAAAGAAAATCTGAACCAATCTCACCTCTTAAAATGTATGAAATGTAGTCATTACACCTCTATTTTTCTCTTTTCTATTCTATTTCAGCAGAATGGTAAAATAGCCTGGACCAAGCATAACTGACATACATACATTAAAAAGTTAAATAGAATTTAAATTAAAAGGCTAACAAACTCTGGTCAAAGTTCTGATAGTCTATATACATTACTAAAATAACTATATATAACTATCTCTATAAATTTACCTTATATTTCTCCTAAACCAATCATGCTACAATATGACTGGGGCTTTCTAATATATATAATACACCATAGTAATATTCTTTTCGTTACCTTCATGGGTTACTTTCTTTTTCTTTAAACTATGCTTTTTATCTACAAAGCAATGCACAAACATAGAAAACATTCCTTATAAAAGACAATATAGGGAGAAATAAACCTATCTCTCACCAACCCTTAAAAGGCACAACTTGTGTATTCTTCCAGAAATAACCTACATATATGAAGCATATCTTAGTGCAAGATTTTTTTTATACAAACAGAAGGATAATGTACATACTTTCCTACATCTCCATTTTAAAATGTAATATTCCATAATTGTTTCAGATTAGTGTATGTATATCTCTCTCCGATTTTGATAGTTATTCAAATTTCACTAATAAAATCCTGTACTATAATCAGTTCCCCTTTGATGGGCATTAATGGAAATGGCAACCCACTCCAATATTCTTGCCTGGAGAATCCCATGGATGGAGGAGCTTGGTGGGCTACAGTCTATGGGTCGCAAAAAGTCGGACAAGACTGAGCAACTTCACTTTCACTTTCACTGTGTTGCTCCAACATTTTGTAATACTGCAATGAATATGCCCAACAAAAGGGCACACATACTCTGCATATCCTTGAATATAACTGTACAGTAAATTTCTTGATGGAAACATGGATTTAAAACTATGCCATTACTGAACTCTCAAACTACTGGGGTGGTACATTCCTCTGTTAGTCAATCAGTCATGTCCGACTCTTTGCTACCCCATGGATTGCAGCCCACCAGGCTCCTCTGTCCATGGAATTCTCCATGCAAGAATACTGGAGTGGGTAGCCATTCCCTTCTCCAGGGTATCTTTCTGACCCACAGATCAAATTGGAATCTCCTGCATTGCTGGCAGATTCTTTACCATCTGAGCCACATTCCTTTAGGACCTATTAAAACATAACTTTGGGGTCAGTAGTATATTTGGCTGACTCTGGTTCAGTATGCTCTTAGTCATCATATTCCCTCATGTACAGTTAACGGAAATTAAAATGTTAGAGTAACCTAAAATGAGTTCAGACTAGTAAAATCAAGGGAAACAGAAGCTGAATTCCATTACTTTTGTAAGCTGCTTGGTATTAAAACAGTAAATAGCAGGCTGCCCATTATTTTATGCACCGTTCTGACACTCTCCCCCGGAAGAAAACATGTACAAAGATTAAGACGGAGGCATGACTAAGAGGAAGTTGTTAGGGATGATATTCATGTGTCTCTGCTCTCTCTGCCCTATGCCTCAGTATGGTTTAAAAACTTTTGCACTAGCAAATGGTGGTATACAGTGTGGGGTAGTGTCATAACCAACTTGACAATTTATTAATTACAAAATAACAATAAATCTCTAGCTTAAAAAAAAAAAAACCTGATGTTTGACTCTTTGACATAAAATCATAGCAAGATACTCAACTCACATCCCAGAGTAATGGAACTAAAAACAAAAATAAATAAATGGGATCTTATTAAACTTAAAAGCTTTTGCACAGCAAAGGAAACCATAAACAGGATGAAAGGCAATCCTCAGAATGGGAGAAAATAATTCCAAATGAAGCAACTGACAAAAGATTAACCTATAAAATATACAAGCAGCTCAGGCAGATCAACATCAGAAAAACAAACAACCCAATCAAAAAATAGGCAGAAGACCTAAACAGACATTTCTCCAAAGAAGACATACAGATGACTAATAAACAGGTGAAAAGATGCTCAGCATCCCTCATTATTAGAGAAAGAGAAATGCAAATCAAAACTGCAATGAGGTATCACCTCACATTGGTCAGAATGACCATCATCAAAAAATCTACAAACAATAAATGCTGGAGAGGATGTAAAGAAAAGGGAACTCTGTACTGTTGGTGGGAATGTAAACTGATACAGCCACTATGGAGAACAGTATGGATATTTCTTAAAAGAAAAAGAACTAAGAATAAAACTACCATATGACCCAGCAATCCCACTATTTGGCAAATACCCTGTGAAAGCCACAATTGTAAAAGACACATGTACCCCAATGTTCAGTGCAGCACTATCTACAATACCCAGGATATGGAAGCAACCAAGATGTCCATTGACAGATGAATGGATAAGGAAGTTGTGGTGCATATGTACTATGGAATACTGCTCAGCCATGAAAATGGACATATCTGAATCAGTTCTAGTGAGATGGATACACCTAGAGGCTGTTACACAGAGTGAAATCAGAAAAAGAAATATTGTACATTAATGCATATATGTGTAATTTAGAAAAATGGTACTGATGAACCTATTTGTAGGGCAACAACAGAGTTGCAGACATAAAGGAGACTTTCAACACAGAGCAGGAAGGAGAGAGTGGGACAAATTCAAAGAGAAGCGTTGAAACATATACATTACCATGTGTAAAACAGATAGCTAGTGGGAATTGCTGTATGATGGAGGAAGCTCAATTTGCTGCTCTGCGACCACCTAAAGGGGTGGGATGGGGAGGGAGGTTCATGAAGGAGGGGATATATGTAAACCCATGGCTGATTCATGTTTATGTATGGCAAAAAACCAACACAACATTGTAAAGCAGTTATCTTCCAGTTAAAAAAAAAAAACTTTATGTTGGGACTTCCTTGGCACCCAGTGGTTAAGAATTCACCTGCCAATGCAGGGTACTCAGGTCCAATCCATGGTCTGGGAACTATGATCCTACAGAGAGCACAGCCGAGCCTGTGCTCTAGAGCCCATGCTCTGCAACGAGAGAAGTTGCCCCAATGAGAAGCCTGCACACCGCAGCTAGAGAGTGGCCGCGACTTGCCGCAACCGGAGAAAGCCCGGGCTCGGCAACAAAGAGCCAGTGGAGCCAAAAATAAAACAAATAAAATTATAAAAAAATAAAACTGACAAATTGTCTAATTTTCTAAAAATTCTATTTCTGTCAAATACAAATCTCATCTAGGTTTAATAGATTCTTTAACTTAGTAAGTTGTGAAGTTTCTGTCAGAATTTAGTATTATAAGGATTCTGCATATAATAATTCTGTATAATTCTTTGGGTATGTTCTTACTAAACTAATAAAACAGTGTTAGTCTGCCTTCCACATTTAGTTCAAACTATTCCTTTTAAAAGCATAAAATTCTAAAGTAATCCTTCCATCATTATTGGGAAAAAAATTGAATGCAAACTAAGAAAAAGATGGTTTTTTATTAATACAAACAGCATTAAACAGCTTCTCTCACAGTCTCCTCATATATATCCCAGGTCTAATTTTGATGATAATATTTTAAAATAAGGATGACTAAAACTTCACCAGAACCTCCAAAATAAATGTTAACAGTTGGACAGGTTTTTAGATATGTGAGGAACAGCTAAAAGGCTTAGGTAACAAAGAATTAAGTAAGGATATATAAAATTATACTCTCAAACATAAAAGCATGCAAAGACCATGCAGTAGTATATTCTAAACATGACAAAGAGTATTTATTTCTTAAATAAAATCTTTCTCAAGTCTAACATGATAAAAAGGCTCCAGTAAACTTTTTTGGGAAGACCATTATAACTATCATTCACTTATACAAATATTTACTGAGTGTTTACTAGGTGACAGGCTTTATACTACACAGTGGATATAGAATGACAAAGTTACTGTACCTGCAAGAGTCTATTATTTAGAAAAACTTGATCCTGATTCTTCATAAAGTTTAAAATCAAATCTTCAATGATTTTTTCCATCTTCTCTGATAAATAGTTCCTTTCCATTTTTCTTTAATCTAATAAATAAAACTCAAAACTCCACTCAGAACAGTACAAAAAGTATTATTATATTTAAACAAATATTTCATCCAGATGTAAATTCCATCCAGAACAGAACTGAATACAAGCACAATCTTGTCCAAATATAAGTAATACACTAAACAAAGTAAAAAAACAAAGCAGCTTTCCCTCCTTTCACATCTGCAATTACAGTTGTGCCTGCTGGACACTTGCATTTCTTGTCTCCACTCATGATGCGTCACACCACGAATTTATTCTTTTCTAGTATTTCACAACAGGGTCTAGTGATCAACATTTTCACTTTCATACAAAATTGATATGATATTTATTGTTTTTAGAGAATGTTCACCTCCCAAATTTGTCTGTACAACATTTCAAAAAGAAAAAACCAGTACATATATAATGGGAGTAAGTTCAATGTTTGGGGGTTTTGTTTCAAATAGGCTAAATCTATTGACAGTAAAGCACTCTCAATTTGGTGAGCAATACATTAAATGACCTATATTTAAAAGGAGTAAGTATCTACTTGCAAAATAAATATCCCCCCCGCCCCGCCCACACACACAGGGCCTACCTCCCTACCACCACTCCACAGACACAGTGGTGGGGAGAGGAGAGGATGAGGACAAAACACAAATAACAACAAATGACAAGCCCAAACCCAATTTTCTGAGTCACCATATCTATTACCTTTCTAAAGGACAACTGTTCTACTCCAGGGGACATAACAAACAGTTCCAGGTCACTTACAATAGTATCAAAGGCATGGAAGATAATCAGGATGTAAAACCTATCCAGGCAACCTTGCAATCTCATCTCTCTCCTTGGTTGCTTGATGGTCTGGAGTTGCTGGCAACAAGCTCCCATCAGTCTGCTTTGTCATGATGCCTGTTACCGCTCTGCTGTTCCTGGCCCATCTATTCACAGCAAATCTCGAAAGGTCTGCCTGCACGCAACTGCTCCAAGTACTCTTTCAGATTCATAATCCATCTCCCAGGAAATGTATTGCGTTCAAGTGTCTATGTTCTCAAAAAACTAGGCCAAAAATTGCAAAGAGAGGTCTCTTTTCCACTAACCTGATCCTGACTAGAGATAGAGAATCTTCAGGGGTCTTCACAAAAGGAAAATCTCAGAGCATAAATGTGACATTCTAAAGTTTCCAAGGTGGATATACAGACAGGATCCCAATACAAGCACCCTCATACATACACACATATATACTTATATATGTGTGTGGGTGTATATATATATATACATATAAAAAAATACTGATTTCATTCACTGTAACTGTGACTCTTTGGTCATCAGGAGGATATCTCACAATATAGCTATGTTAGAAGCAATGTTACCATTACTTTCAACTTCTCTCACAAATTTCAAATATTTAGTTTTACTACCAAATCGCCAACAAAAACTAACACAATATAAGTAAATGGAAGTTAATATTTATAACTTTTATGTGTGTAATAGATAAACATTAGCATATTTTATGAAATTACTACTAAGTTTTATGAAAGCAAACTTAACCCACATTCATACCAGTCCCTCACCAATTGACAATTTTCATCCTCTTCAAGAACATATATCATAACATCTCTCTGTGAAAGTAATAGTTTAAATGGTAGCTACTGAAAAACTAATAGCTTACCAAGTGTTTAAAAGTGTAACAGAATTGCCAAATATATTATGCTCAGTTAAACTCTCTTACACAAATTTCCCGATTTCCAGTATAATGCTTCTTTTTAAAAGTACTTCTCATAAAATATTTTAAGAGTATATATTTGCATAACTTGATTTTTTTTTTTAGCACTTCAGCTTGCTTAGAAAACTATGTGTAATTTAAGTAGAATCATTATAATGTACAAAGATCTTAGGGTCTTTTGTATTTTACACTTTTAATACTTAAAGACATATAATAGCATAAGATTTTATGATTTTTAAAATCAAATATGAAAAACATACAATTAGAAATACGCTTCCCAAAATATGTTTCTGATGCAACACTCCTAAAATTAGGCTTTCAAAAAACATTTACCTATGTACAGTACAAACAGGATGCCAACCTATCTTTAAGTTGAAGAGGTATCAAAATAAAATTAATTCCTTCACTCAATAAGCATTGTCTAGTCAGGGAAATAAGACCCATCTTTAGAATGATAACAAAGGCCATTTCTATTCCCATCTTTCAACTCTTCCAGTTCTTCCAGAAGATAATCATGTCTCCAGTAGCTGTAGCTCTCCCTGATCACATGACTTCCTTCTTATGGACAAACCATGTTTCTAATTCCAGTCTTCAGTATGTCAGAGAAAATGTCATTTTATTTAGGTCCACTGGTGGGAAGGACTCAAAATTTTCTAATACACCTAAATTTCTAACAAACTTTTTTTTAAAAAAAGAATCATGGAAATGAGTCCAGAATTGATGTACAAAATCAAGAGGGAAAGTCAGTGAAGAAATACTTCTGCATCTTACATAAAATATTCATATATTCTATGCAACTTTCCAATTTCCTGGAATTAATTTCATGTGTCCAGTATTTCTACCTCACATAGTTTCTAAAAACTATGTGGTCCTGGAATGTTACTTTATAAATAAAAGTATCATTATCTAACTAGGTAAATATAACACATCTGCAATGTTTTCAATATTATAAATATGATGCATGAAAGTGGGATTTTTAAAAATTCAAAAGCTGCAAAGGCACAAGATGAACAGTTGTCTTTTTGTTACTTGCCTGCAATAAAATAGCAATACATTGTTACACTGTTAACTGATTTGTAGTGTGGTTACAAGCTTAACTTTAATATCGGTTCAGTTTCTGTTACTTAGTTTCTGTTTCTTGATTTATTAATTTTTATGTTTCTATTGACTGCCCACTGAAGAAATGAACACTGACTCTTCCTTTGTTGCCCTCTATCTCCCAATTTTAAGGGTTATAACATTTATTATGAAAGTTTATAACTATACTCCTTAACTATTTCACAACTATAATTAAGTCTATTTTATATATTTTCTAGGTTGATTCTAAAAACTAAAAATTTACTGCATTTATAACATGACTAGGTAAATACTAATCCCTGAAGAAAATGCAGTTTTATATTATTTAGACATTACTGGTTGAACGAGAAGTGTCCACGTAGTCTAAGAATTTTCTTCTAGTTCTCTTTAGTTCTTTTTGAAGATCCAAGACTGCCACTGTAGCTACCAGTTTCCTCCCTTGACACTTCCCTACCACCACATCATCTATCTTGGATTATATTTTCCATTGTATATATCTCAAATATATTTATATAAGATACATAGTTTTTTCTAAGGGTAAAAATTTACTTGTCTTCACATGATAAATAGTATAGTTAAGTATAAAAAATTTAGGTGCAAATCTATTTTTCCCTAAATGGTGAAAATACTGCTTGTCTTCAAGCATTCAGCATGGCTGCTAAGATTTCAGTTATTTGATTTTCCATTTTTTATTCCCGCTCTCTGGCAGTAACTGAGAGTTTTCTTTTTATCCTTTGAGTTCTGAAATTTTACCGGATGTGTCTAGATGTAGGTCTTTTTTCATTTATCCTACATGTTACTAGATGGGCTCCTTTAATTTGAAATTTGTTATCTTTCTTCGGCTCATGAAATTTCAATTATTTCTTTCAATATTTTTCTCCTTCCCACTTTCTGTACTTTTTCTAGAACTAATGTTTACAGATGTGAAAACTTTGTAATATATTTTCCATACCTTTCCATTTTTCCAGATCTTTTTTTCTTTTGCTTCATATCTAGAGTTCTTCATCTTTAGTGCAAAATCAATAACCCAGTCTTGATTAATGCTAAATTGTTATATAACCCACTCATTAACATTTATCATTGTAATTTTCAAAATCTTTTCTGGTTCTCTGCCACTTTTTCAGTGAAACTCTGATTAATCATTGCAACATGTTCTTAAGTCTTAGTAACACGTATTACTTTTTTTTCTTTGAAGTTTTCTTCGAAATTTTATCTGAGGTCAGTTGTTCCTTTGTTCATCTTAATCGTCTTCCATCTTGATTCTCCTCAATTGTTTGTTTATATTGGCTTATAAAAGACTACTTTTGGCTTTCTCTGATGTTGTTCAGACTTGTTTTTGCAAATGGTGTCTCACTTAAATGGGAGTGTGATACTATATTAGTTAGGGCCTACAGATAAGCAGGCACCCCAGAAAGGTACCTAAACAAGAAGTCAAGCTTGCTGGGATCCACCAAAAGTGCTTTTCTCTGAAGAAGCAAGCTTCAGTGCCTCTGCTACTCTCCAAGATCTCAGATGTCCTACTGAACTGTTAGTCTACTTTCTTAAAAGAGAACAGTTCTTAGACTTTAGCCCTGAGGGCAGGCACCACTGCCACTAGAGCTGTTTAGACTGGTGGAAGAGGAGGATGCAGGTCCAACTAACCCGGCACTCTGGAAAGTAACTCTTAAAAAATTCCTGATTATTACCCAATTACTACTGTTCTCTGTACTTGTTGACTCCAAGCCTGGAGCCTTTCCAAGGTTCCCCTAGGAAAACCTGAGCTTACCTCTGGTATCTTGAGTTCCAGTTTCCTTTGAGATTTTGCTGTCAATGCGATCTCGTGAACTTTCTATCTTCTTCAAAATTTCTGGTCCTCTGATGGTACCTGTAGTGGACTGTGAACTGTAATTTTACTATTCAACATGCTTTATCCCCAGCCCACTTTTCTAGTAATATAATCCCTCATGTCTGTGGGGAAAATATTCGATGTGATTTGGGTAGAGTTGAGTCTTCCCAGCCACCACTGGCTAGAATATCCCAGCCCCTTTCCCTTTGGCAGCCATCTTTGCCTAGCTGAAAATAAAACTAATTCAAGAAGAAAAGGGAGACTAAAAATGTTGTGAGAAAACGTGTACTGATAATATTATTCAAATCTGGACTTATCTATGTCTAAAGTTGGACCTTTTTCCCTTCTTCCCCACACACATCTGAGCACACACAAAGTTAAAAGAGCTAATGAGGTCCTTCTGCTCCTCTTTAAGGTAGTTTGACCAATGTAATAACATCTGTTTCTTGCTTTTCAAAACTGTGGTTTAGTTCAATCTTTAAATAACCTAAGTGGGATGCTAGAAACAAAGATAGTTAAAGGAATGCAATCAATGCACTATATTTAAAAGAAAAGACAAAAACTGTAAAATAAGCCAGAAGAAGTCAAATTAAAATTTACAGTTTGGTTTAAACATAGAGTGAGGAAATAGCTATAAATATTAAGTACACCTTATCATTCCCTAAGATATCTATCATACCTATAGGGGGAAAAAAGGCAGATACAAAAACCAGTTATCTCTCAACAAGTTTTTCCCCTGAGTTAAGATTTCAATGATTTCAAAAAGAACAAGGAAGGAAAATTTTTGGTAGCAATTTAAAATGTTCTAATCTATTATATCCCCAAAGAAAATCCTTTGAAAGGTCATATAGTGTCAATTTCTGAAAGAAAAATTCTTTATCTTTGACATGATTATTTGGGGAGAGGTATGGAAGGAATTGTTTACTTTTTAATTTTAGAGATGATAAAAAGCACAGAAGGTCATTGATCTCAATGGATGAAAGATGAAATCTGGTACTCTTCAGCTAATATAAATAATCCAAGGTTCAAAGACCTATGCCTCCAAAGTTTATCCTACTGAAAAATCTGCAAAATATTGTATGAATATATTTAAGTACATGTGAGGGAGCACAGGTCCACAGTTTTCATCAGAATCTAACTAAAATCCAGGAGCTATAAAAGGTAAAGAAAACTGCTCCTGATTGTAAAAGAACAATGAGAACTTCATTCAAATATTACATTTAACAGTTAAATACAAAAACTCCAAGTAATGAATACCTCCAATACATAAAATAGTGTACTAGATGTTTACATTATCTCCATTCTTTAGGAAAAATTACTAGTTCCAATATGGATGAACAAAAGGAAATTAAGTAGTAACTTTCCCAAAGTCACATAGTATTAAAGTAGGATACAAAAGCAAGTTTCCCACCTTGAATTAAATCTTTCTATACAATGGCACCCCCCCCCCCCCCCCCCCACCCCCCCCAAGAAAACCCGGAGAAAAAAANTAGTTCCAATATGGATGAACAAAAGGAAATTAAGTAGTAACTTTCCCAAAGTCACATAGTATTAAAGTAGGATACAAAAGCAAGTTTCCCACCTTGAATTAAATCTTTCTATACAATGGCACCCCCCCCCCCGCACCCCCCACTCCAGGAGAAATACTGGAGAATAAAAAACAATGGGTTATTTCATAATGGAATGTAGTATTATGTTGGGCACAGAAATTGTTAGGTATTCACATGTCTAGGATTTAATGAAACTGGAATACCCTTCAATTAATATTTTTAGAGAAACTTCTGCTTCTAGAAGTGAGGTCAGGAGACCTTAGTATTTGATTAAGATTTATGACTCTTAACATTCAAGACTCAATGAATGGGTCCTCTTGCTATTCTGTTCTTCTGAGCTCTGTGGGAAACAAAATGAAGTTTCTCATGCATGGAAGACAAAAAGCTGCGATATCAAGCCCATGTTTTTTATGTTTTGGGATACAAGATAATAAGAGAATCTGGTGATAAGGCTAAAGTAGGTAAGAATGTCTACATATGGAAAGACCTCCCACATACCTAAGACACATTAACAACTTAAAATATATTCCAGAACTAGGTTCTGACTAAGAGAATTCAGTATCAGAGTTTGGGTTATAGCCAGAAAGCTGGGTCAAACAGTGGAGAGGATCTCAGACTGGGAGACGGTAATACTGGGTAGAGTAAGAAAAGCAAAGCAGGAAAGGTACAAATGAAAGACCAATCCACAAAGCAAGTTAGGGCTATGCTTTAAACATTCTGAGATTTAAGAAAACAGTATAGTCAGATTTTTGCTTTATACTTTGCCATTTTATCTAGAACCACTGAATCACCAGCTAAGCTTACAAGCAGAGAAGTCATCAAAATATGGTTTGCTTCATCATTCCCAGAAAAGCAGATAAGAATAAGAAAAGGATGCTGCATTTCCCATTACTCTTATCTCTCCCTCTTTATTAACAGTATGGTTAAGCACTAAAAAAATTTAAATTCTGGAGGAACTGAAGAATATATTCTATTTAAGCACTAAAGAGCTAATGAATTCTAAATATAATCCTAAAAGATCATCTAACCCATACAACTATCATTTGTAAAATCTTCACTACAGAATTGGAGAAGGGAATGGCAACCAACTCCAGTATTCTTGCCTGGAGAATTCTATGGACAGAGGAGACTGGCAGGCTACAGTCCATGGAGTCACAAAGAACAGGACATGACTGAGTGACTAACACTTCACTAAAGAATCCCACTTCCTATGCTAACACTGACTCCACATAAAATAAATTAATCCACATGCACAATTACAGCCAAAGAGTGTTCTTGGCAATCTATGAATTAATAAAATAATCAAATTAAATGGAGTTAGGAAAGAAAATAAGAGAGTCAAAATTTTTTTAATTACAGATTTTAAATTTTACTTCTTAAAAATAGCCAAACATACTCTCCATTATTCCTCAAACTTCAGTTTTAAAAATGAGTATTTGTGGAGACTGTTATAGTTCACAAATGTTTTGACACAATGATCTCATCTGACTCCCCACCCAAAAGAAGGTATTATGATGTCCCTTTTTTGTGAGGCTCTGAGATTCAGCTTGCCTATCACACTTACTTGATAGCATGAATTAAGACATGTGGTAAGTCTAAGACAGCATACTTCTCACTTCACATCTTAACAACTTATCTGCAAGTTATGTATTTTGATTTGATGTTCCAGAAAAGGTACAGAATAGTATACTATTTACTCACAATCTATGAAATCCATCTCAAGATCACATGAATTTTGCTAAAGATGGACTCAGGGAAATAACAAAATGTAACAGAACAGAGCAACATTAACTACACTCCAATAAAGTCTTTTTTTTTAAGGAGGTGGAGTGCAGTTCTATAATCTGGTGTTCTAACCAACTCTGAAACGTATCTGGACTGTTACTACTCACGTATAATGACCCAGAAGTATGTCATAAACTAGAAAAAAGCATCATTCACACAGATCTGTAAATAAGACCTAAATACAAGATAAAATGAGCTAGTCAGTTCTATAATTTATACCAAATATCTCTTGAGCCAATTATTAGGGAGCTTAGGGAACAGAAGGGAACCAGTGAACTATACCAGTTAAAAAAAATCAGACTTTGATGGGAGCCTGCTTATGTTCACATTCTATTTCCATCATTTGATGTGACCTTGAGCAAGTTATTCTCTTCCTTGATTTTTTTTTCAACTACAAACTGTGGATAATAGTATTATCTACCTCTTAGAGTTGTGAGGATTAAATAAGACACTACATAATTATAGTACATAGTAAGCACTCATTAAAATATTAGTTATTGGGGTTATAATTACCCAATGTGCTAAGTGTTATGAATACTTTCAGGAAAGAATGTGATGTTTTATCTGTCTCTTAATGGATAAAACAGTTAATGGAGAGTGACATCCACAGAGACTAGATATTAATGGGGCTTGAAACCTGACATATGACATAGCACATTCTAAAACATACTAAACCACTAAAAAACCACTGTAGTTTAAAAAATACAGAGCTCAATCACATAATACAATGTGAGTTAAAGAAACAGACCCACGTACCTTTGGTCTAGCACTTTCACCACTGAAATATATCCTAAAATACAAACATACACACACAGAGATACATACAAAAAGAATCCACTGCAGTATTATTTGTAATGGAAGAACACTGGACAAAACCAAAATACTGGCTATAAACACTCAACAAAATCACGGAAGTCATGATACCTGACAAAGGAACATTCCACAGCCATTAAGAGGAATAAGATAATCAATATGTGCATTTACATGGGAAGAGACTATGATAAGATTATTAATTTTAAAAAGAAAATGTCAGACTATCTATATGATGACCCCCTTTATATAAAACAAAAATTTGCTTACACAGATACATGTGCAGACATATATGTGCAAATACATAGAAAGCCATGAAATGTATACACTTAAAATTTATACCTTAGGGGCTTCCCTGGTGGCTCAATGGTGAAGAATTCACCCATCAGGAAGATCGCCTGGTGAAGGAAATGGCAACTGACTCCAGTATTCTTGCCTGGGAAATCTCATGGACGGAGGAGCCTGGTGGGCTACAGGCCATGGGGTTGCAAAAGAGTCAGACGTGGCGACTAAAATCTATACTTTGGGCTACAGAAGAAGGGAGCTTTGACTCATACTTTATCTTCCTCTACTGTTTAAATGTTTACAATTTATATTTACTACAGGAACAGGATACAGGAACGTTGCTCAGTCGTGTCCGACTCTTTGCGGCCCCATGGACTGTAGCCTACCAGGCTCCTCTGTCCGTGGGATTTTCCAGGCAATAGTACTGGAGTGGATTGCCATTTCCTTCTCCAGCAGATCTTCCTGACCCAGGGATCAAACCGGGGTCTCCCGCATTGTAGACAGACGCTTTACCGTCTGAGCTACCAAAACAGAAAGAAGATAATGCATACTCAGGGCTCTGCAATGACCTAAATGGGAAGGAAATCCAAAAAAAGGGGGATGGGGAAGAGTGAACAACAACAAAAAAGCAATGTATGCATACATATAGCTGATTCACTTTGCTGTAGAAACTGACATAGGAGTGTTAGGCAATTATACTTCAATTAAAAAAATAGAAAAAGATGAAGAAAAAGATAATGCAATCTCCCTTTAAGATTCCACCAACATTAAACAAACAAAATAAACATCAGTCACAGTTTAGCAATTTGGCTGCATACTTCAGCCAAGGTTTAATTTAAAGGATTCAGTACAATTAAGACTTGTCTATCTCAGGTCATACAGAAGTTCTTCTATTTTGGCATTTCCTAAATAGCAACTGCATAAGCATTAAATTATTCGTGGCTTATTTGAAATATATTTTTAAAATATTGAAACAAAACTAAAGAACACTAGAATGATAATGCAAGAGAACTAAAACACATCCATAGTTTCTTGATTCTGCCTTAAAGGTGTATGGAGTTGTTCAAGTCCAAAGGCAGCAGAGTTAAGACTAGCAACATCACAAATCAATAAGAACATGGTATAGATCCGGTGGGCTTCCCTGGTGGCTCAGATGGTAAAGAATGTGCCTGCAATGCAGGAGACCTGGGTTCAGTCCCTGGGTTGGGAAGATGCCCTGGAGGAAGGCATGGCAACTCACTCCAGTATTCTTGCCTGGAGAATCCCCATGGACAGAGGAGCCTGGTGGGCAAAAGGCCCTGGGGTTGCAAAAAGTCAAACAAGCACAGCACACTTGGATGCTGGAAGCTTCCCTGGCAGCTCAGTAGTCCATGGAGTCATAAAGAGTCGGACACGACTTAGCAACTAAACAACAACATAGATGCTGGTGCTGAAAGGACCTTTACTTCTTCAGCAGAAATTTGGACGAGAGGGAGGGAAGAAAGAAAAGAAAGAAGCCAAGCCTGCTTACAGGCTTACAGAAGAAAAATATACATACATACATATACACACACATGGATTTAAAAAGACCACTAAGTAAAGTGCAAAATATCCTACGGATGTTAGCTACTTATTAAAAAGTACAGGAAACTGCTTAGTGCTAACAACTAATTTTAAGGACCTTAAGTTTATACAAATGTAATAAAGATGTACGTACTGAGCAGGTATAATCCAGTCTATCGTTCTATTATTTAACTATATGAAATGACAGATGATGAAATAGCTAAATCAACTGATTAACTATTTGGAAATGTAAGACTAAGTTCCTATCTTCCTCCAGAGTCAATATAAATTCGAATTACATGAATTAAACATATAATTAAGAGGCTCAATAGCCAAGAGGTAGAAGCAACTCAAATGTCCATCAATGGATGAATGGATACAACAAAATGTAGATACATACAATGGAATATTTAGTCCTAGAAAGAAAGGAAATACTGTCACATGATACAACATGGATGAATCTTAAGCTAAATTAAATAAGCCAGTCACAAAAAAGACAAGTACCATACGATTCTACTTATATGAAGTATCTAGTCAAAATCATAGAAACAGAAAGTAGAACACTGGCTGCCAGGTATAGAAAAGGGAAATGGAAAACTGTTGTCCGATGAGTATAGAATTTCACTTCTACAAGATGAAAAAGTTCGGCAGATCTACTACACAACAATATGGACATACGTAACATTACTTAGCTGTACACGTAAATGGCTAAAATAATAAATTTTATGTTGTATTGGTAGCCACAATTATTTTAACTATAAAAAATTAAGAAGTACACACTAAATTACTTAAACCACTAAACAATTACTTAACTATAAAGAGATCAAATAAAGCACTTGATCAAACTTCTAGCAGCTCATTGGCAAAACAGTTAAAAATAAAACATATAAAGTTAAAAGGAAAAAGGCTACATATAAATTAAATCTGTAAAGCACAATTTGTGTAAGACTGATGTAAGACTGAACTTATAGTTTCTCCCAATAAGTTTAAAACTCTAATATGAAAAAAAAAAAAAACTCTAATATGAAATGAATCATCTCCACAGAAAATACAAATTAAAATGTTAATAAAATCAAACCCAACAGAATGTTAAAACTACATCATAATAAGTATTTCAAACACAGTTTAATATTAGTAAAATTTATTATTGCAATTCACTATATGAGTAGCTTGGGCGGGGGAAGAAAGAAATAATTATCTTTTCAACAGATGCCAAAAAAGCATTTGATAAAATTCAGTATACCTTTTCTGACAACTATTTAGTAGGGTAAGAGAAAGAGATATACTAAATTGATAAAGTGTAAGTGTTAGTTGCTCCACTGTGTCTGACTCTTTGCAACACCATGGACTGTAGCCCACCAGGCTTCTCGGCTTCTCTGTGCACGGAATTCTCCAGGTAAGAATACTTCAGTGTTTACCCTTTCTTCTCCAGGGGATCATTCTGACTCAGGGATCGAACCCAGGTCTCCTGAATTGCACGCAGATACTTTATTGTCTGAACCCCAGGGAAGCTCATAAAGAATGGAGTATGTGTATGCATGCATGCATGCTCAGTCACTCAGTTGTGCCCAACTCTTTGCAGAAGGGGGAAGAAAGAAATAATTATCTTTTCAACAGATGCCAAAAAAGCATTTGATAAAATTCAGTATACCTTTTCTGACACTATTTAGTAGGGTAAGAGAAAGAGATATACTAAATTGATAAAGTGTAAGTGTTAGTTGCTCCACTGTGTCTGACTCTTTGCAACACCATGGACTGTAGCCCACCAGGCTTCTCGGCTTCTCTGTGCACGGAATTCTCCAGGTAAGAATACTTCAGTGTTTACCCTTTCTTCTCCAGGGGATCATTCTGACTCAGGGATCGAACCCAGGTCTCCTGAATTGCACGCAGATACTTTATTGTCTGAACCCCAGGGAAGCTCATAAAGAATGGAGTATGTGTATGCATGCATGCATGCTCAGTCACTCAGTTGTGCCCAACTCTTTGCAGCTCATGGACTGTAGCCTACCAGGCTCCTCTGTCCATGGGATTCTCCAGGCAAGAATACTGGAGTGGGTTGCCATTTCCTACTTCAGGGGATCTTCCTGACTCAGGGATCGAACCCATGTCTCCTGCATCTCCTGCCTTGGCAGGAAGAGCCTTTACCACTAGCGCCACCTAGGAAGCCAAAATTAATACAGGAGACCAAACAGCACTGCCACAAGGGAAAGATAAAGATAGCCTATATTACTTTTACATAGCATTTTGGGAGTGTTCGAAACTGATGCAGTAAGAAAAGAAAAACCTCAGATGTACATACTAAAAAAGAGAAGACAATCATTATTGTACTCAATATAGCATTTTAGTCAAAAAACAAACAAAAAACTGACTTAGAAGAATTAAGTTTAGTGGCCATAGACACAAAGATCAAAATATCAAAATCAATTATGTTCCTAGACTCCAAAGTAACTAAATTAGAAAGCATAGCAGAAGAAAAAACACCATTCAAGATAGCAATAAGAACTATAAATAATTCAGAATAAACTCTACAACAAATGTGTAAAACTTACAGGAAAACTGTAAAATTTTATTAAAGATTAAAGATAGACAAAGGACCTGAAAAATACAGGCATGCTATATTTCTAAGATAGGAATGTTTCATACTATACATCTATCTCTCCTCAAATTAATCCAAATTTCAATGTATTTCAATCAAAACCTCAATAGGCATATTTAATGACAATTTACAAAAGCCATCTGACAAGTTAAACACACAACATCCCAAATTCTTGAAGATCAATACGGAAGAATTGCCTCTAAGACATGTTAACACATTAGGCTGAACCACAGAAATCAAATTTTTGATGACTTGTGATATACAGAAAACAATTTCAAAAGGTACAACCTAACAGCTAAAATTGATAGGGACATACGAATAAAACAAATAGCTGTTAGGAATTTGGGGATGTTAAAACACTCAAACTCCCCCACTGTTACTACCCACAAATTCCTTTTAAAGTAGTAAGAAACAGATATGAATCCACTGAAGTATTTAATACTAATAAAGCTTTGTCAAAGAGCAACAGAGCTGTCTATTTCTCACCCCAGTTAAATCTACCCAGGTATATGCGAAAAACTGAAAGGGAAGGTGGAAAAAAGTAGGGGAGAAAAGTTCCTGCAAACAATCCTGTACAGAGAAGGATATATAAGGTGAAACCTAAAAGATCAGACGAAATGAAGGGTCAAGTGAAGACCATCCTGGAAAGAAAGTAAATAGACCCCAAGTGAGAAAGTCCACATGTTCTAAGAAAAAGGTCAGTGTGATTAGAATGCACTGAAAGTGTTACAAAATGAGGCTAGAACAACAAGGAGTAGGCATACAAAACCTTACAGCCAACTTAGAAGTTTGGGCTTTAAGAGCAATGAGAAGCCAAATAATAATTTACATTTCAGAAAGACTAGCCTAAATGTTGCATGAATAATAAGGGGAATATGGTAGACAAGAGAAGAGAGCAAGATCAAATTAGGAAGCCGCTATATGAAGTCTAAGTAAGAAAATAGCAAGTGCCAAGATAATGGCAGCAAAGGTGGAGTGAGGTAGGAAGTTTCAAGGTGTAATTTGGAGGTCTTATGTCCAATACCCTTTCCCTTTCCATTCTCCTACATCATCTTTTTGGCAACAGAAACAGTCACTTTGGGAAACCATTTCATGAGGTTCAAGTGGGAACAACCTCTCCTAGTCTACATCTTAAACGGAGTGGAAAGACATGATCAAAGTCTGAACAAAAATCTTCTTCCATAGTTGAAGTTGTTGGTTCAGGAATGCACATGTGACCCAAGCAAGGCCAAAAAGATTATTTCAGGAACCAGGAGTGACTTTTTTTCTTATATTGCTAGTCATAAGAACAATGTAATCCTAAAATTATACTGGTACAAGATGTTAATTATCTTCAATATCCACATTCCCTTTTTTCTTTTAGTAAAACACTTCTCCTACAAGTTATATCTGGGTACAATGGGCACAGAGCAAGAGCTAGGTCTTAGGCATAGATGTATAATTAAGTTCTGGCCAATAGACTGTAACATGAAGTTACATTTGCAATTTCTTGGACAATTCCTCAAAAGGAAGTTATCTGTGCTCATTTTTCTATTTCTTATTTCTCATGGACTATGTATTAGTTTGCTAGGGCTGCCTTAGAAAATATATAGACTGGGTGGCTTAAACAACAGCAGTTTATATTCTCACAGTTATTAAAACTAGAAGTCCGAGATCAAGGTGTCAGTAGGCCTCTAAGGCCTCTCTCCTTAGCTTAGAGATGGCCATCTCACTGTATCCTCGCATGGCCTTTTCTCTGCATGCACACATCCCTGGTGTCTCTTTTTATGTCCACAGTTCTTCTTATAAGGATGCCTGTCAGACTGGATTAAAGAACATCCACATGACCTGACTTAACTTTAATTACCTTTTTAAACTCATATTCTTACATATAACCATATCCTGAGATACTGGGGGTTAGGGTTTCAGCATGAATTTTGAGGAAATACAATTCAGACAGTAACAGGATGAAACATGAACATAATGCTGGTAAGCCAATGATCAGACCTTGTAGATGAAGTTACCACCCTAAGGCAGAGCTGCTCAATAAAACTTTCTTTGATGACAGAAACGTTCTAGACCTTCATTTTCCAATATGGTAGCCACAAACGCTTATTTAATTAAATAAGATTAAAAATCCAGACCCTCAGTGGTAGTAGCTACATTTCAAGCACTCACTAGCCATATGTGGCTAGTCACTACCATACTAGACAGCACAGGTTAAGTGATGGTGTAACAAAAGATCAGAAACTTAAGAAACACAAAATGACCTGAAGGTAGTGACTATCCCCAGGTTATCACGTAATCTACCTTGCTTGAACTTCATGTATTTTGGAGTCTCTTTGTTCAAATAAGCTATCCTATACTGTAACTAATCAAAAATTTAGAAGTGGAATGCTGCGATAATAAATTCCTAAAACTCTGATAAGGCTTAGAATAACAGGTGGCAAGGAAGCATATTTCAGGCTGGGAACCTAGCAACCTTTGTTACGCAGAAGCAAAACCATTTTGTAAAACTCTTGCCTGCAATAATGAGTAGGTCAAATCACCTAACTACCAGGTATGGGGCTATAAGAAAAGCAGTTAGAAAAACTAAAAACACTGATGTGTTAGCTGTTTAATGAATGACTAGAAACAGCCACTCACCTATGAGTTTAAGCAGTTTGTAAGCAGAGACAGATATAAAAATAGTGCCACTGAGAGAAGATCTCTCAGTAGCAAACTCTTCCCTGTAAGAGTCCAGTAATCTAGAGGTCTCTTGGGTTGGGGAAAGGCAAGTGTCTTGGGATTCCAAATACTACGAGTTAACTTTGTGACCTCCAAGATTTGTTGTCAGATATAGCAAAGATCAGGTAGAGTGTTGCTTTCCCACCGATGATGATTTTTGATGTGTCAAGTTGGTTAGGGAAAACTAAGAGGAAAGAAGGGCAACAGTCATTTTGTAAATACTTTCTCTCAGTTATTCAAACACTAGTCTAGGTGCTGCTCTTTGGGATTGCATGGGGGGGATTTGCAGATATAGTTAAAGTCTCTAATAAGTTGATTTTTTTAAGCCTGAGTGATCACCTTTACTGAGCCTAAATTAGTCAGATGAGCTTGTAAAAGATTGGGTTCTTCCTGACGAGTGTGACTCCAAATATTGAGTCTATAACTGGTATCCCTTCGCTGGATATTCCTTTTCTAATTGCCTATGAACAACAGCTTCAGCATATGCCCGTGGGTTCCAGCTTGGGTGAGCTCTTAACAAACTCCTTACCTTACAAATTTCATATTTGTTAGCCAGGCCTCGGAATTGTGTAAGCCAATTCCTTGTAAGCTCTTAATACCTACCTACCTACCTATCTACCTATCTAACATATATAAATCTACTCATTCTGCCTCTCTGGTTAAACTCTGACTGATATGTCACCTGAGTTGAACATTTCAGTTGCTCTCAAGGAAGCCAGGTAACACAGGGAGAAAGGAAAAAGTCTAGCAGAGAGAGGAGAATGAGCTGATTTCAAAAAATATAACAAAAAGAGATCTTCTGCTGTAGTTAGTATCACATGGTGCTGACTTAGAAATCAATTAAATAAATGCTTGAGTTTTACCATCAAACCACATTACCGGCCTATAAAACTCTATAACTGAACTTTAAGTAACCCTGCAGCCTCTAAATGTATGCCAACTGGTATGGTGCCATAAAACTTTGCAATCTTAGGAATGTCACACTCTCAAATACCTACTACTTCAGATGCGGCAAAGGAAGATAACAAGGAAGAATCACCTAAGAACAAAGCCAAGGATACACACAATAATCAAAAAGGCATTCCTCCTATACAGCAAAACCAAGAATTTAATCCAGGATTTTACACTGCTGCCAGGGCAGTGTTCTCCTGTCCAGAAGGATTTCATTTCACCATGGACCAGTGACTGTGGTCTACCTATTCTTTTCTTCTCCAAAGAAGCTGTTATTATGATTATCCTGTTCCTACTCACCACTATAGAATGGGTTGAGCAAAAGAAGGATAGATAATGTTTGTTTTACAGACAACTGGACTGAATTAAAGAGAAAAGCATTATGCAGATATCCTACACTGACCTATACGTAGTTTCCAGCTAGGACTCTGGATAGATTCTCGAGAAAGAAAACTGTGCACTGGAAGAAAGGTTTGTACAACTGTTAAGTGGTCAGAAGTTTCAGTCTGGTACTCAAGAAGGTTTAAATCAGAGACATAAACTGGAGTCATTAGCAACTGCATATATAAAGACACAAAATGAGATAAAAATACCTAAAAAGTGAGCAGATACAAGATGAAAAAGGTCCAGGAAGAGCAATATCTTAATACCTACCTACCTACCTATCTACCTATCTAACATATATAAATCTACTCATTCTGCCTCTCTGGTTAAACTCTGACTGATATGTCACCTGAGTTGAACATTTCAGTTGCTCTCAAGGAAGCCAGGTAACACAGGGAGAAAGGAAAAAGTCTAGTAGAGAGAGGAGAATGAGCTGATTTCAAAAAATATAACAAAAAGAGATCTTCTGCTGTAGTTAGTATCACATGGTGCTGACTTAGAAATCAATTAAATAAATGCTTGAGTTTTACCATCAAACCACATTACCGGCCTATAAAACTCTATAACTGAACTTTAAGTAACCCTGCAGCCTCTAAATGTATGCCAACTGGTATGGTGCCATAAAACTTTGCAATCTTAGGAATGTCACACTCTCAAATACCTACTACTTCAGATGCGGCAAAGGAAGATAACAAGGAAGAATCACCTAAGAACAAAGCCAAGGATACACACAATAATCAAAAAGGCATTCCTCCTATACAGCAAAACCAAGAATTTAATCCAGGATTTTACACTGCTGCCAGGGCAGTGTTCTCCTGTCCAGAAGGATTTCATTTCACCATGGACCAATGACTGTGGTCTACCTATTCTTTTCTTCTCCAAAGAAGCTGTTATTATGATTATCCTGTTCCTACTCACCACTATAGAATGGGTTGAGCAAAAGAATGATAGATAATGTTTGTTTTACAGACAACTGGACTGAATTAAAGAGAAAAGCATTATGCAGATATCCTACACTGACCTATACGTAGTTTCCAGCTAGGACTCTGGATAGATTCTCGAGAAAGAAAACTGTGCACTGGAAGAAAGGTTTGTACAACTGTTAAGTGGTCAGAAGTTTCAGTCTGGTACTCAAGAAGGTTTAAATCAGAGACATAAACTGGAGTCATTAGCAACTGCATATATAAAGACACAAAATGAGATAAAAATACCTAAAAAGTGAGCAGATACAAGATGAAAAAGGTCCAGGAAGAGCAATGTGGTACCAAATAACCAAAAGATATACAATGAAGGAGGGAGGAGGAAGCAATAAGACCAAAAAAACCAGTTAGTCATGTAAAAACAGGAGAGTGTGGTATTACACAAGCAAAGAGAACAGTACTTTTTAAGAGCCGAGGATTGGTCAACAGGGTCAAATGCTAGTGAAACAATTAAATACTATGTCCAAAAACAATATCCATGTATCTTTGGGGAAAAAAATCAGAAATATCAAAGGAAACTATCTAAGAAATTTTGTTTAAATACAGGGGTAAAAAAGGTCTCTAGAAGTCATATCTCTAGAACTTATTACAACAACATAAAAAATTTTCTACATTGTAGAAATATTGTAAACTGATAGAGAATACGTGTAACAAATGACACCATGAAGGATTAATAGCCATAAATATAAATACAACCACATACCACTAAAGGGAAGAAAAAAAAAAAAAAACTCTAGTAGAATAATAAGGATAAAAGAGGAAAATTTCAAAATAAATCCAAATAAGCTATAACCATGAAAATCTGCTCAATGTCAACAGTAATAAAGAAAATGAAGACAAAACTAAAACACTAATTTTTATTTAACAGATTTTAAAAACTAACACGATCAAATCCAATACCATTCTTACACATTTTTGAAAGAAGTAAAATGAGAGATTTTATCAAATGTAGCATGTGAATAACTTCTCGCCCTCAAATTCCATTTCCAGGAATCCATTCCAAAGAAATACTTTTGTACTCAAAAATAATGGTAACAGGATGTTCGCTTCAACAATGTATATGTATTGCCATGTATTGAAACAGTCTAAATGTCTACCAACATAAATCACAAACATCATACTATGAAACATTCATAAGTAAATGAGAACAAGTAAATTCTTAATATACTCTCTCAGACATACCCCTCAACACACACACACACACCCACACTCACCCTTTCTCTCTCATTCACTTACTCTCACCAAGAAAGAAACTAAAACATTTGACATACACCAAACTAGCAGTGTTTACTCTAAGCCTTGGATAAAACCTTTATGTATTAGAAGACTCTTTTTTTTTTTTTTAAGTATGCATGTATCACTAGTTCTTACAGCTAAATAAGTATGTAATCATTATATGAAAACATCTCCTTAACTGATATATTCTAAGAATGATCACAAATGAAACACAGAAGACAAAATGTGTAAGTGACAGCTCTGCTTTGTATGATAATTTGATTAATATACATGAAGGAAAAAGAATGCAAAGATCATTTCAAATAATGATTAATTCTAGAAAGAAGATTATAAGTGATTTTTTGTATTTCTCAGATTTCTTTGATTTTGCCAAACTTTCAACAAATATGTGTAAGTTTCTACAAATATGTACACTTAATTATAGGAACTCAAAGCATCACTGACTCAATGGACATGAATTTGAGCAAATTCCAGGAGACAGTGGGGAACAGAGAAGTCTGGCGTGCTGCAGTCGAGAGGACTGCAGAATTGGACACGACTTAGGAAATCAATTAAAACAATTATATAAACACTGCATTTAAAATCTAACTTAAAAGATATTTAACGTTGCACTCTGCACTGTCCTGTAATTCAATTATTCATATTTTTATACATCTCTACCTGCAGCAACCATAAGCATACTACCTCTTTTCTTACAAAATCTTCAAGGTCAAATAGAATGGGTGATTCTTTGGTCTAATTTAGTAGTCTAGGACACTCTAAAAAAAGTCACATATAGATTTCATTGTTAAAAAAAAAGAGCATAATACTAAGAAATAATGAGTATTCTAAGAGATATTCATAAAAGATGTAGCGTCCACCCCATTGGTGTGCAAAAACAGAACAATCTCTATAATGAGACCAATTCTAAAAGCAAACAGATACACCGAAAAATGTTAGACTTCTAGGTAATTACACAGGATTAAAAACAACCTCATAGTTTTTCATTGTTATTAATTTTGTCTCAATGAGATTTAAATTTCATGAAGCTAGGAATAATGTCTCAGTGTTTTCAAAATCCTCATAATTCCTAAGTAGTTATGCTAGGTCCCAATAATGAGTCTTAAAAAAAATTTAGAAAAATATACTAATTGCAATACCTACCTTCTAAAAATCATAAAAAACACAATTCTAACACTGTGCTAAGTTTTCATGTATGCAAGTTTAAAAGTTTTACTAACTATAATGCATACAGCTATGATTTTAAATATGGCTAACTCTTTCATATTTACTGAGGAGGAAATGATTGAGATTATTACAATATAGACTAAAAACAGCCACACATAGTAGATACACAATAAATGTTCGGCAAGTAAAAGAATTAACTCCTATACTGAATCTCACACCAGAAAGAATTACACTAGAGGCTTTGCAATAGGACTAGTTTTGTTATTACCTTTATATAAAAAACAAGAGGGAAACATGGCACAGAGAAGAAAAAAGACAGTATTAGGGTCAAAGATAGAATTGGAACTAGACCTGGTATAACACAAACATAAGATTTCCTTTTCTTCTCAGGTTTCAGGTTTAGGGCAATAAGAAAGAAGAAAAGGAATAGAACTTCATGTTAGTATTTTTTTATTTCAAATTCAAAACTGACAAGACCAATTTTTCTACAGATATCGGAAATATTTTTCACTCAAAGGTTCTTTAATTGAAAAACAATTCACAAGGAAAAACCAGACCAAGAATTAATTTTAGGATAGGTCTTTATTTCTTCACTTTTCTTATTTTCTTTTCTGTTCTGTTCTTTTTTTATTGGGGGCAGGGAGGAATTAAAAAAAAATGAAAGATTAAATGAGAGTAAATGGTAGCTTGAGAGGAGAATATGCCCTGCTAGAGATGCGTAGCTACAAACTAGTTTCATATATTTGCCATGTTTAGTCTATACTTTCAAATAATCTCAAGAAATAAGTTTACTTATTTTCAAAATTGAACTAACACTAATACACCTCATGTTTTCTTCACGTTGTGACTCTATGTGAGTTACTGGTTAATTGAAACTTTAAGTAACAAGAGTAATGAGAATATAACTGTATAATCTGCAGTCGTCCTTGATCATGGAATCCATTCCTATCCAATCATTTTTCAGCTCTCGCTCTAGAACTTCCCTAGTTTTGGTAATCATTTCATTTTCATGGTACAGCAGACAGAAATACATATAACCTATTTTGTGCAGTAGTTTTCTTCACGTTGTGACTCTATGTGAGTTACTGGTTAATTGAAACTTTAAGTAACAAGAGTAATGAGACTATAACTGTATAATCTGCAGTCGTCCTTGATCATGGAATCCATTCCTATCCAATCATTTTTTAGCTCTCGCTCTAGAACTTCCCTAGTTTTGGGTCATCATTTCATTTTCATGGTACAGCAGACAGAAATACATATAACCTATTTTGTGCAGCTGTACCTTATCATTAGTTAAAATAAGAATTATGACTTTGGTTATCTCCAAAACCTTATTTAATCTTGTTCAACATTATGCTGCACTTTTACTGAAAAAGCAGGCTTTGTTTCAGACCATTTAATCAAAAAAGCTCATTTTTTACCCGACTCATATAACCCTATTTAACCTTTTTAATCTATTCTCANTGTACCTTATCATTAGTTAAAATAAGAATTATGACTTTGGTTATCTCCAAAACCTTATTTAATCTTGTTCAACATTATGCTGCACTTTTACTGAAAAAGCAGGCTTTGTTTCAGACCATTTAATCAAAAAAGCTCATTTTTTACCCGACTCATATAACCCTATTTAACCTTTTTAATCTATTCTCAATAATCTTGTTGTTCATTTCCATCAGCACAATTCAACATTACCTGCATACTTTGAGACTTTATTATATGTCAAAATTATTTATAAAAACGATAATATCGGCTCTAGAAAGAATCCGTAAAGTACCATGATCTTTACATTTTTTCCTACTTGACCCGCTTTTATCTCTAGTTTCACCCTGAAATAAACTTAAAAAGCCAACTCTAAAAAGATAAGTTAATGTTTATGAGTTTCACAGGATGACAGAAGTCAACCAAAGTTATGCTTCCAATAATTAGGTCTATATTGATTTTTTCACAGCATTTTTGGGGAAGATAAAATTTCCAGCATGTCCCCTTTCAATAATTAAAACCCCAAATTACAAATCATGATAAAATAATACCTATAATGCTCCACAATTCCACTTCCACTTTGACTGGATAAAAATAGTTTCTAAAGACAAAAGAAAAAAAAAGTTAAGAAGTAAAAACACTAAGTCAGAAAGGATACTTTGCTTCTGTGTGGCAAGTGGATAGGTACAACTCTACCATAAAGGTAAGGTTCCAGGGACTAGAAGGAGTATTCATATCTACCTACCACCTTCTATTTCCTAATGACTTGCTTTTTTCACAAGGGGAAAGCTGAAAGAAGTCAGATTTGGCATAGGCTACCATGGATGTTGGTGCCCCCTATTGGTCCTAACAAAAATATAAGTAGTATCAGTAGGTAGTAATTCACATATCATTATGAAGTGAAAATTCCTTATCATCTATAATAAAGTATGGAAAAATTACAAGGAAGCTCATTATATTCACATTTCCTAACCCACTAAATTATCCTTACAAAAATGCAGAAAAAACTACAGTCAGAGTGCAAACACACTGTTTCAAGGACCTGAAAACTGACCTCCTAGTCAACAGATGGTTTACTTTGGATGTCAGTAGAAGCAGACTAGCGAATAGTCCAGTGAATTTCTGGGAGTCAAAACATACTGCTTTGACGATTATTCCACATTGAAAATTTTAAAATATTAACTCCAATTAAGTTGGTGAGGTTAATGACGAGACTAAACTGAATAATTATAATCTAATAAAAGCATCTGACAGGGGTCCACCATGAATAGTTGCAACCAAGTTCTATAACCTTAAGACTTAAGATTTGAGGTCCCAAATATTTCCAGAGTAAGTGACTAAAGAAGATATATTTACAAACTATTTTTACTTCAGAGATCTGACTTCACCAAAACCTGACAAAGGTAAGATGCTAAGACTTATTATATAACACACATGCTATAGTGCGGTAGAATACAGTAGAGGTATAGAGATGCATAAGACAAGGGCTTCTGTCTTCAGATCTGACAGAACACAGCAGACTAGATAGAAGCGTTTCATCAATTAAAAGGCAAGAGAGTAGGCACAGTGTTAATTAACCAGAAAAAAACAAATAAATCTTGGATCTCTTACTTCACAACACAAATAAGCCTTCTTCATTACCACATTAACTTAGAAACAGGTTTCCCAATTCTAAACAATCCATATAAACATTTGCCTGATTTCCTACAACCACTGCAGTGAAAATGTTTCAAATTAACAAGGTAGGAGGGAGGGAAGTCAAATATTTCTCTGAATATGGTATCTAATGGAAGTTTTACACACATACTATAGGTGAAGAGAAGAAAAGAAAAAAAATATATATATATATAAGCACCTTCAACAAAATCTTGGGTTTATTTAACTCCAGGGTATTCTCAGCTTATCCAGACCCCAACTTAACATCTCCTATTTAAAAGGATTTTTTTTCTTAGCTTAAAAAAGATAACCTTGAAATGTTTAAGCCTTAAAAGGCGGAGAGAAGCAAAAGATTGCCAGTAGATGAGGTGGTTTTCACTATAAAGCTTCATTATGTTAACTGCTAATTCTAAATGGTGAAAATGTGAATATACTTATCTGTGATCTCTATATTTCTCCTCCCAACCCATCAACTTTATAGAACAAGAAAAGCAATGTTCAGGGTAGCTAATTTGTCTTCAGTGACCACCCTACTACCAAAAAGTATCCTCCCCTATGTCATCTGAATTTAACTTTACATGATATGTCAACATCAGATAAAGTTGTACTCGACATCATACAGCATAACAGAGCATGTGAATATATGAATGAATAGGCAAGCTTTGAATCAAAGGTTAAGTTCCACTTTGCCACTTATCAGCTATGTGGCCCTGATGAAGTTACCTAAAACCCTTCTAACTCTGTATCTTTGCATTTTAAGTGAATATGATGAATATCCCCTCCCAACATTTGTATATCTCTCATACTTTATTCAGGATATACATTTAACCATTTGCTTTCACTCTCATACTTCCTCAAACTTGTATTTAATCATTGGTGCATTTTAAATCAGTATGTCTTAAAATAGTTTTGCTCACTGTTACTTACTCAATACAGTAAAATTCCTTCTATATAATAGAAACTACAAGCATTTATGAATAACGAAACAAATATGATGACGTCATAGTATTATGGTGAAAATGGGAATATATGAAAACTTTATTCACTCACTTAATTCCCAAAACAATGTTATAAGGTAGAATCTACTATTATCATCATTTAAATATGAGGAAACAGGAGTGACATTAGGTAACTTGCCCAAGATTACAAATGTGTGTGATGGATCAAGGGTATGAACTCAAGCTCCATTCCTGCCCTTAACCACTACGTTAGACTGGTACTGAATAATAGTTTGTATTATGCTTTCAAAATGTAAATATATCTAAGGTACTCAATTTGATAAATACAAATCTATCTTTAGGTACTTATCAGGCAATCAACAATCAATGTATTGGTTTAAATGGCTTTCCCTGAATACCTATGAGATCACCATTACTAAGAGAAGTAATTAAGTAATTGAATGATGTTAAAATCCAAATTTCAGTTATTGGACAGCCATGGATCCAAGAAGGAAGGAACTCTATATCTATTCCTGGTTTCCTAAATGAATTCTGGATCTTCCTTAGTTATTATTCACTGAAAAAAATTTTATTAAGTACTATGCTCAAGCAGAATAGTATACAAGATTAATTATGACAGAATTACTGTCTCAAAGATCTTACCATCTTATTTACAAATACTGCTTCGTCAATTAAGAGGTGAAATAGGGCAACAGATAAGCTTCTCTGGGCTAATCTGGGATTCTACCATAACAACAGAGGAACCTGGCATTTTTCTATGAAAAAACTAACAAAAAAAAAGATTTGGAATTGAACTTGAGGAAATGTAATCTACTTCTGGAACAACCCTTTGATGTCTGTCTATAAACAGATGCTCCCTGGCCTTGCAAATGCTTTCAAAAGTGAATGAATAAGTAAGTCCTAACTTATTTACTGGGCTCCCTTTGTATGAAATAGCTTCCCTAGGTTTGTTACTTAAATTTAAAACCTCAAATTACCTACCAAATATAGATGGAATTCTGATCAACTCCTACTGTATTAAATTTTATGCATCTTTAACAAAAATGTTACTTTTGATCATGAGTTCTACCTTTAATAGCAAGCTTTTTCCCCTTTGAATTCTGCTTTAGCAAACACTGATGTCATTCAATTACATTTAAAAATAGGTTCAACAGAATGTAATGTTGTTTCTGAAATGGAGTTATCAACTCCTGCAACTTCAGTATTTTTTTCTTATACTATTCAAGTTAAACTATCTAATTAATTTAATTCACTAGTCAGTAAAGAAGTGCATCAGAGTTTTTATGTTAGGAAATACATTTCCATCTATTTTCCATACTGATCAGTCACTCATTGAAAGCTGAGAGAATTATTATAATTTTCAATTTTTGATCTAAGGTGTTGCATCAGATTGGGGAGGTGAGTAAAGGAATATCTGAAGTTGCACAAATTATCTACAACATGGTTATCCTATTCTGAAACACTGAAGAGAAAATCCAATTCTCAATAACCTACACTAACATTTAGAAAAAGTTAGATTCTTCTTCTTAAACATTCAAATAAAGCTTTTATTTAAATTGAATCTCCTTTCCTTCCAATGTTCCCTCTTTCAGCAAATATACAAAATATCCAGCTAGCATTTCATCAAAGTAAACATAGATATTTTTTGTTATATTATCCTCTACTTTTTCAGGTTAAATAACCCCAAAACTATAACCTTTCGATGATTTTTATCTGAAGGATAATCTCAAAGATGCAATCCATATTTTTCATCGTGTAGCAAATAACAGGATGAATTAGAGAAAGGACTTAAGTACAACTATTAGCCATAAGACTTCCTCACTTTGTAAAGTTAAAAGTTCTGCTGACATGTCAATAAAATGGTAGTGAAACAAAAAACACTGCGCAACTCATCCATTTAGCTGATAGTGTACAGATAAACAAATAAACCTAATCAAGGATGGAGGCAGGTGCACAGACATACCATACTTCTGTTTGCTTATCCTTCATCATGTACCTATATAGATTTATTTTTAATAGTTGTGCTTTCTTCACTTATTTTTCCTGACTCACCTCCATAACAAATGACAAACCCATTGTTTATACTGCTGGACAGAAGACAGAATAAAGCATATTAAAAATAAAGAAAACACTTCTTTAACTGATCAGTCAACATATATCACCTATCTTCCAAGGAAAACCAAATCCAACTTACAAAACTAACACACTTATGAGCTTGAGCCTATTCTACATGATTTAATGAATTACTAAGTTTTGCTTATTAAGCCAAATTCCAATGGACAGAACTATCTAGATATGTAAAGTTTAAAGAATAATAATATTTCAGTAAGTACTGCACTCAACTTGATATTCCAAACCAGAGCTTGACATTTTGTTAGAGAATTTAAAATTTTACAGGTATTTTGCACAAGCTGTTTGACTGTGTTAACTTGTAACAGACTGCCTATTTTTTGAAAGAGGTCAGGAGGGGGATACAGGGACTAAACTGTCAAGAAAAATATACTGGTCTGAATCATCACAAAACTTTGATTTCCACTTTTGTTGCTACCACCACCGTCAACTGCCTCCAAAAAAAAAAAAAAAAAAAGTTATCCTCATTTGTAAAATAAGAAGGTTGGATGAGATTATTTCTAAAATGTTTTCTCATCTCTGTAAAAATTATGCAATTAAGAGTTCTAACTACCATAACAGATTTTACTGGAAATAAGGATACTGTTCCATCCTTTTTTCACTGTTTCATATGCAAGTTGAGCTACACACTATTCTGAACATTCAACTAGGTCAATACAAAATCTATCAATACAAACCTACCCTTAGAATTCAGTAGGTTAAACAAAATAATAGCAAGTGTCCATTTTTTTGGTATACATACTTCAACAATTACATCTCTTCAGATATAACTTCATTCAGTTTGAGGTAAAAGAGAATCTGGTCTTCTACTAATAGACAAGTCTCAAATTCTTCAAAAGGTTATTTCTTTATTTGAAATTAGGGAACCCAAGTTCCAATAATGCAATTTTCAAAAAACCCAGCCTTCTATCAAAATAAGCTGTTTGGGGAAAAGAATAAATGGCAAGTGGTACTTTTATATAATTTAGTTGTTCTCTAACTAAATTTATAATCAGCCTTTATAAAGCGGTTTTCCTTCTGTTGCCTTAGGTTACAACTTCTTTCTTCAGATCGAGATTTTCTAGCTTCCATTTCAGGAAGCAGACAAGAGAGTTACAAAAGACCTGCTAACTAGGAAGGCCAACTCTTAGCTTGTTCTCGGTATGGTATGTTTTACTGAGCTTTTGGTTAAATGCCTTCTTTGAAGAATGAGGGCCTGCAACGCCGCCTGTCTGTGAACCCAGGAAAAATTATAAACAGTTATGAAACCAGATCACTAGGACAGACCAAGAGGCCTTCTTCCTACTCCAACTCACCACAACCAAGCCTGGCTCCCAAGCAGCCTCTTAGGCTGCTCCACATTCTGTGGAAAGCAACAGGGCCTAGCGTAATTCTTCCTCACCAAGAAAGCATTTGAAAATGTATGAGTATGTACATGTAAGGATCAAATACATTTTTCATCCACTGAGTCATATATCAATGTAAATGTATATAAGATCAGTTCATCAATTTATGCTTTTTCTATGGTAGACTTCAGCTATAACAGCAGAATTGAGTAGCTACAATAAAGGCCTTGGGCTTGCATAGCGTAAAATATTTACTGTTTGGTCCTTTATGGGAAAACATTGACCCCCTCCTAACGATATTAACACTTACCACTAATAATAATAGCAACAAAAGTCAATTTGTACAACTCTAAAAATATTTAAAATATTTCAAGTGGTGATGTACTGTTTATTTCTTTAGGAAACTAACATAGTTGATTTTGTTAACTGATCAAATCTAACAGTAAATTTTTATATCAATATGCCCAAGCTTAAATTTAACATTCACATATATGTTAATCTCTATAATGATGAGTTTATTAAACTCTTAATATCACACTTATGCATTTAATATTTATACTATACCATATAATGCTGATTATAAAAATTAGAATGCTGACACTAGTATATAATCATAAATACATTTATGATATTTAAATTGTGGTACACTGAACAAATATCATCTACATTTACTTAATTAAAAGACTATAGATTAACATTCCCTAGTTTTAAAATATCAAAAGTGAAAATCAATAGGACTACTTGATCTAAGGTAATTAGAGAAACATATTCACTTTATTAAATCTTTGGATTAGAGGCAATTGAAGCCATCAATGACCAAGCAAGAAATCATATCAAAAACAATCTATTGGACATCAATAATACCATAAAGTCATCCTTTGTAAAGTGAAGAGGCAGAAGACACTTTACTATATATAAAAGTTAGTCATATAACTAAGAAGTACAGAAATGCAGTGGACTTATCTGAGTGGAAGGGAGGCAGTGCAGTACGGTTTAGAAGATGACGTGCTTGGTCTTGATACTGTTTGTTATTTGAAGAGATTTATTCTTTAAAGGCATTTAATTTGCTGATATATCAGTTGTAATATATCACAGTTTGAATATGGTATTTATTTGAAGAAATTAAAATAATATATTATTTCCTTTTGGGGCATATGACAAAAAGATAGACTTTTAAAGATTCTAACAGTAACTATAGCTTATAGTCATTAACTGAAATAATAAAACTCTACATGATGTTTAGAAATAAAACGTAACCTATAAAACAGATACCCAAATGACAGAGGACTTAAACATACAGGTTACCTAGTTTTAGAAGCTTATATGTAAATCATCTTGGTCTTTTGATACAACTCAAAAATGGTCCCTCCTTCGATCTGCACTCAGTGTAGAATGAATCTACTGTAATTCTAGTCTGTTTTCATGAAGTTGACAGGTATTGATGAGCTATCAGAAAAAATCTTCTCAGAAGGAAAAGCCATCCATATTCTTTGAAGAGAAATTCAATTATTTCTTAAGATGCCATGTGACTATACAATGGGGATCTAACTTCTAAACTAGAGTACTACAGACACAGCCTTAGCATCAAGCCAGGGTAAACAGATATTACTTAATAATAGAGTACCATCACTACACACAAAAATGACAAAACACTGATTATCTTTGAAGCATATAAATATATGAGACTACAAAATCTGTGCTGCAAATCTGTTTAACTGTAATCTTTCACTTTCTCAGCTATGTGGTTGCTTCAAAATATTGTCCACAATTTTCTCTTTCATTTTCCTTTCAGACACTGACTAAGCGTGACAAATAGCTTTATGTATCATCTCATTTCATTTCCATGATGTGATCTTCAAAACCACAAATGCATCAAGAGCAGGAATGACTTTATACCACTAATTCTGGTTGTTTTCATAGACCTAATCCTGGAGGCAGGAGCTGCTTGACCGGCAACTCATGGCCTTATTTTAGTCCACAAGAATATTTTGCTTAACCAGCATAGTATTTTAAATTGGAAAATTTTGTGAATCATTCCTAATCTTTCACTTCTCTTGAAAAAAAAAAAAAAATCTTTCAATATGGGTCCACAGCTCCATATGGTAACAAGCAGTTGGATGTGATTCGTGTCTGCCACAGCCTCAACGAATTATACTGCTTCACATCTGGGGCTTTTCATTGCTTCAAACTGCCTAGAGAATATCTGCATTTTCTGNAAAAAAAAAAAAAACAATCTTTCAATATGGGTCCACAGCTCCATATGGTAACAAGCAGTTGGATGTGATTCGTGTCTGCCACAGCCTCAACGAATTATACTGCTTCACATCTGGGGCTTTTCATTGCTTCAAACTGCCTAGAGAATATCTGCATTTTCTGACTTTCTGAGTTTTTTAGTGATTTGGCCCCTAGCACAATTAGAACATGGCAATTAACCTTTCCCTGCATATTTGATTGGTATTTCCTATTCACTTTCTTACTAATTTTGAATCAACTAACTAGATTCATACAGCATGAGGTATTGAAGAGTACAGGACTATAAAGGAGAATGAAATCTCGATGAATAACAGAAACTGAAAAAGCTAGAGTTTAAGTTAGACTGTGCCCTCTGGTCACTTGTCCTTGAAGCTTGACACTTCCAGTATGCCTCTGGATCAGTCCACATATAACCTGACCCATGTAGATAATTTATTGGACAAAACTGAATCAGACTTTTCTGGAATCTTAAATTATAAGTACTAAATCCCTCTGAACTTCTTCAATGTCCAGAGTTGCAGTTGAAGTATCATCATTAGAAATTACAATAATCAGTTCAGTTCAGTTCAGTTGCTCAGTCGTGTCCAACTCTTTGCGACCCCATGAATCGCAGGACGCCAGGCCTCCCTGTTCATCACCATCCCCCGGAGTTCACTCAGACTCACATGTCCATGATGCCATCCAGCCATCTCATCCTCGGTCGTCTCCTTCTCCTCCTGCCC